>CAJHZI010000245.1:2312500-2603014 GCA_905160935.1 Enchytraeus crypticus | reverse complement strand
TGAAAAAGTACAGGCAGGAGGCCAGTGGTTCGGGTACCATCTGGATCCGATGGAATCTAAGCACAACGGGTAGTCGGACATGTCATTGAATATTTATTTCAAATATGCAAGTTATGGCGCAATTCTGTTTATTGAAAATTGCTAAATGTAAATTTGTAAAGTAGGCCTATTTTTGTTTGCAAAACTTAGCAAAAGCTGCAGATATACATAGACAGCTCTCTGGCAAGTATTCTATGCTTAGAATTCCAACATGTAGGCCAGATGAACTCTTTTAGCAGTGTTGTTGTTGTTGTCTCTCCGTCACGCTGCACTGAGCTTTGTACATATGAAGTGACTGTTGGAATGCTTGTTTGTAGTTCTTACTGCTTTATCTCTGCAGCGTCGCCACGCATGTTATGTGTCAAGTTGTTAGCTCGGCGTACGTAGCTTTTGATAAGTGGCCTTACATTTCAAATTATTAGAGAGAAGGAGAAGGGAGATGAAGAATTTATTTGTTTTTCTGTTCAACAGTACCTTACATATTCGATAACTTAATACATTTATTCTCACAGTAGTTCATAGTGTACACGTACACTATGAACCTATAATTTATTACAATATATACTGTACATAATGGCCTATACGGTTTAGAGCAATCAATTAAAACTAATCTCACAGTTTTCTTTGTAAATTAATTAAGACTCCAAGGCAACAATACTTTTAAAATATATGCAATAAATGAACTGATAACTAGTTGTCCAGCAGAAATAAGGAGGGACTTACTCCCCCCTGGACCAAGAATGTGCGTGTCTTTCGTCATAATTTTTCATTGGCATACAATAGGCCCCAATTTTTGGTGTTAACCTTTTATTAGATAGGAAAGTTCAATTTGCAATGCTTTAGACAGGGTGGTCTAAAAAGATTAACAGGATGAAATTCTAAAGACAGAGATTAGCAACGATTATCTGATAGAAATACATCGAACCTAAAAATCGTAAACCAAAAGAGACATAAACAAAAAGACGACTAAAATTATTACAATGGGATCTTTGAATGCAGTCGTAGGTTTAGTCACCTTTCAGTCGGTTCAATCGTCAAATTATTCAACAATAATAAATTTAGTAACACATTTTAAACTAGAAAATATAATTATATTAGCGTATAACAGTCTAGTTTCCCGTATTGTGTCCGAGCCCTGCAGAATAGACCTGTGGACTACTGCACATGTCCTACAGCACGACCAAGTTATAATTGAAAACTAGAAAAGAAAACCATAGAAAACTAGAATACTAGAAAACTAGTCAGGAGGCCAATATTTCACCATAGGCTATATAGAGTTTTGGTATGAAATAGTCTTGCGATGAAATAAAGTTTTGGCTTCACGGTGAGCTTTTCTTGGAGTTATTGTAGATCTTGCGCCTCAGAATCATGAGATCTGTGTTCAAATTTCACGCGAGACTCAATCATTAGACCGCGATGAAATCAAGATGTTGAAAGAGTACAAGAAAGAAGAAAGATTCGATTAAATGTAAAAACTAACAACGTACATTAAAAAACTGAGAAGAAAACAATAAAAGTAAAAAGTGACCACTAAGTACGAAATTTCTACGAAAAGATGCACACTCTTCTAATTTTTAAAATCTATAAACCAATCAGAGATTTAAGAATAGCGTGTATAAGAATATGTGCCGTGACGAATGAGCTTACTAATAATGAGCGCACTAGTGCTTAAGGGTTAGTCACAATGAATAAACATCAGAAAATGGAAGGTTAGTATTAAATACTCGTTAGTTGCAATGTACCATATTGTAGGCTATGGTTCACGCACAAGACAGAGATCTAATTATATGCCACATTTTTAAAATAAAAGCGCTTTAATTTGTAAAGCAATTAACTATAATTTTTGGTAAACTACGTTTGTATTACATAGCCAATCAGTTTCAAATGATGTTTTTCTTAAATGGTCAAGTCTTTTCTCTAACTAAAGATCATTCACCCCTAGTTTGTTAGGTTCTACAAAAGTTGAATAAAAGGCTCGATGAAAGAAGAGAGTTACTGCAAAAGAAGGCGCTCATAAGAATGGCTTGCGTGACTTACTTCTACTAAATTTTACTGCCATTCTCAACTCAAACTCACTACTACAGTATTGGCTTAATCACACTTTTAATTGGATACTAATCAATATACTCTGTGAAATCGGAAACTTCATCACTTATTTCACTCCAAATTACACAATATTGCACTGCGTAGAAAGCGTACATTTCAAAAGTTTGCCAGAGAATTAGACTAGGCTTACAGTATGTCAGTTCATAATGTATATATATAGGCCACTCTCTCGCTCTCTCTCTCTCTCTCTCTCTCTCTCTCTCTCTCTCTATATATATATATATATATATATATATATATATATATATATATATATATATATATATATGCACATGTATTTTGCAAGTATTTAATTAATTTAACTTGCAGTATCGCAGACAAGATATGAAAGCAGACATGATCATTAAAACAATATCACAGTCGAGATTGGGACAAATATAAGATCCGCTGACACGAGCTCACTGTACAAAATATTCGTTTAGTCGATAATACCATAAATGACTTATAAAGCACTTCAGTAAGTCGGAAAACAAGGTGTTTATGCTGACATCAATAGACGTTCTGTAGGCCTACACTGCATATGTTAGACGGGTTATAGGCCTATACACACTTAATTGTTTGCATTACGGTAAACAGCAAATGCCTAAACACCGCTCGATGTTCTTCAAGAATTGCAAACATTTTGTAAACAGATATGCACATACACATGCGTAAACAGAATTTGTGAGAAAAGTTCTCCGGCAACTCTACCGTACGAAAATTTTTAGAATTACAATCTTTAATGTAAAATGATCTGTTTCTTCTGTTAGTGCATTTTAACTGCATGACAGCAAATGATTAATAATTATTTTTCAGAGCTAGCTATTTGAATCGCATGCAGCGTTCGTGGTACTGGTAATGCGAACCCCGCTGATTCGCAGCATAAATCAAGAGCGTGTTTTGATTTGACGCCATACAGTGCGCATGCCTTTCAAGAAATTTCGTTCACAAATCCGGTTGATAAATAGATTGGGCCCTACAAAGAGCATATACCATTTTGACCTTCAGGACTCTTTACTCAGCAAGAATTTCCATCGTAATAATTTAACAGGTATAATTACAGGCATGCATGGGTTGTATTTGATAAATATTCCAAGGGGGTCGAAATTTGTCAGGAGGGGAGTCATGCTATCAGTTTATCATGCTATCAGTATCAGGTCTTTGTCATATGTGGAGGTTGAAACTGGAGGTTAATACTTCAGCAGGGGGCCATACATTTGGCTAGAAGAGTTGAACCCGTCTCCTCCCAACCCCCAACAAATACAACCCTGCAGGCATGCACTGCAGAATTGTTTATAAATTCATGATCTCTCCAGTGACGTCCTGGTGGAAGAGAAACTGGTACGAGACGAATTATTCGAAGGGGATGATCCACCTCATGAGCTGCCTGTAACAGCTGATAACGAGGCAGAATGTGACTTGTTGATGGAAGGAGTGATGGTTTCAGAAGAACAGTGTGATGAAGACGTACTTGACAACATCGAGCGCGTATATGATCATCATGTTCATGATATCATTCAGCACGATGAGACGTCAGTGGAGGGAGAGGTAGTAGACGTCGAGATATTTTATAATGAAGCCCATGGCAGCGACCCTTATCAGCATGGCGCTAAAGTTCATCTTGAACAATATAGCGCTGACGTACATCATGAACAACACTGTGCTGATAACGAACAACACGGTGCGGAAGATCATCTTGAACAGCTCGGTACTGAAAAACATCATGAACTGCACGGTGCTGAAGATTATCATGAACAACACAGTGCTGAAGATCATTGTAAACAGCATGAGAAGCATGTTCAAATCGATAATCACGGCCGTCAGACGCTTCATCAGAAACAGAAGAAGAAGATGCAGTCGTGGTGGCCTCAGATTCATCGGGTGCTTCATTTCAATCTCCAGAAGCAGCAACAACAACATCAGAGCTTTGATCGACAGCATATCGGGTTCACTGTGAGCTCACCAGGATCATCTGGCTCCCTGCCTCCACCGCACTCCTCGACCTACAAACCTCTGCGAGGGGCAGGGCCTCAGCTCTCGAGCCTGGCCACTGCGAGTGTTGACTCCCCAGTGAGGCGCCCCACGTTCATGGGACACCAGTTGCAGAACCCGATCGGCTCACCGGCTGGGTTGACCCCTCAGGTTCTTCTGCGACCTGACACTAACACCTCTCAGCCGCCGCAAGATGGCTACGTTCAACCCACGGCTGACCTGCTCTCACCGTTCTACGTCAACCGTCTGTCCAGTCTGGAGATCAATGCTCTGATACAGCCTCTCGGTAGAGCTCAGTCTGCTTCCACGAGATCTGATCAGCAGCTGTTTGGTCTGCCACTGCTACATCAACAGCAGCCTGGTGCTGCTGGAATGAGGCAGGAGCGCAGCAGTCAGCTGATTGGTGGGGAGAAATTTTCTATGATATCGGAGTTGGTGAAGAGCGAGATGGGAGGGAAATCTGAGGGCAAGTCTACCTCCCCAAATGGTGAAGAATCGCACTTAAATCAACCAGCATCAACAACATATTCGACCGAAGATCGGTGTGTGCGGGGTTCGAATCCTGGGCTCGCCCGTCACTGACGTCGCTTTCGAGTGGGGAGGTTGACGTAGACATTGGCTTTGCCGACATTTAATTAATATTGTTATGAACTGTAACGTAATTGTGAATTCTTAAAGAAAGTTTATAAATAAAGCTATGGCTATGACAAGTTATTAATTTAAAGAATTAAACCATTAAAAGGTTGAAACTTCGAAAATACTAAATAATAACTTATTAATTAATAATAAATAGTTGATTGACAGCATATCGATGCACTGTAATTCTGCAGTAAGTACTACGTTCTTACTCTATTTGGATAAGAAGTCTTGTAAATGAACTATTTTGTCAGAAATGCGTTTTTAGACGTCTTGTTGTTTCCGTATGCTTCATAGCAAACGCAAAGAAGATAACATTGTCTCTAACAATTTATATTCTCTCTACTCTCTCGTGTTGTTTCCGAGATACTTACGAGTAAACTAACCGTTAACTGTGCAAGTCCTACGAGGCAACAAAGCATAAACTGAGGAACGCAACGAGAAGCCACCTTATTAGAAATATTTTTCCCAAGCTATAGACTATGCTACATAAGGTATTTGTAAGTATAGCCTCTTCGTCCTTAATATTTATCTCTCTTCTCTAATCAATCTTCACAGAGTAATCAATGCAGTGAACTGTAATGCAGTTGTGAAAACTGTTAAAGCTAAACAAATGGGATTATAAGAAAAAACGAATTTACTGATGGCAAAATTTGAACTGTAGCATTTCAAACATGACGAAATAAACGAAAAAGATACAGCGCTTTAGGTGATGGTTGGTAGACAGACATGGTGCGCCCTCTCTTGAGTGATGCGTCTTGATTGTAACAGACAAATAGAGAGAGAGAGAGATAGACAGACAGACAGAGAAAGAGAGAGACAGACAGAGAGAGACAGAGAGAGAGAGAGAGAGAGAGAGATAGACAGACACTGAGAGAGAGAGAGAAATAGGTCCCCCCACCTATTGCACACACCTAAGGTTTTATATGTTCTGATTTGAGCTTATATAGAGTATAATTACAATAGGCTGCTTCAGTATGACAAGGATATTACCTTTAAATTTACACTGCCCAGTGGCAGGTCCTTGAAATACAACTGATCCACATACAGTATTCTAGTCACTGTCATTATTTCTGTGTCCACATAAGAATGCGTTAAATATCTTCTAACATTCGTTTTGGTCTTCCACAATTGTCTTCACCAAGGATACTATAGGAGACAATTATGTTAAGTCAAGTAGTCTATCCAGTCGACTATCCAATGAGTATTTCAAAATAAATGTAAAATAGTCTATATGAATAATACATGTAAATGTAAAATATATGAATCTCTTCCTACAATCGTTCACGTCGACGCTGGATGTCAGAGACATTGGAATACGATTAATCTACCATTTTCAAGAAATATGTGCATCCCGAACAAAGCTACTGATAAATTAATTTAAATCTTTCATCCCTGAATCTTTGAGTCTTTAGAAAACGGGCGTTAAAGCCTTATAGTTTTTATGTATTCAAGTTTTTGCTGTATACATGTATACGGTTTGAAATAATATTACATGTACATTCTGAATTAAAAGGCGGGTGATTTTAGATTCTCACGAATTAACGTATCCGTTTTATTTTATTTCTCTTCAAATTATTCTTTGATTCTTTATAATTGTCTCACGTAAACTAACATTTCATAAAATCTATTACAGAATCGATATAAAATTCAGTCTATATTTAGGACATTTTCATTTGACAGAGCACACAGGACACCATATAGCACACTACACTACAACAGTTTATTTCAACAGTCGAAACCTTTGAATGCTTAATTCATACATTTCTATCTGCTATCAGAGATTCGCATCAACGGAATAATTTAAGACCTATATAACCTTGT
This sequence comes from Enchytraeus crypticus, assembly GCA_905160935.1. Lineage (NCBI taxonomy): Eukaryota > Metazoa > Annelida > Clitellata > Enchytraeida > Enchytraeidae > Enchytraeus > Enchytraeus crypticus. The sequence continues at coordinate 2,596,438 of CAJHZI010000245.1, read as the reverse complement.
AAATTCCAGAAGACCACGCTCTAAAAATTCGCTAAGCTGCTAAGTGAGCTAAATGGGTGGCACTATAGTCATTTACATGATTTTTAACCATACCGATTGGCCTAATACAGGGCACAATTGCTGTAATAAGGTGAGCCATGAATACTGTCTCTCTCTAGTGTGCTTTCAATTGGTAGGTCTAATGTATGCATTCTTATGCTGTTACGTTGTCATCGTTGTTGTTTCCTTGTCAACTGCCACGTTAGAGCTCTCTCTCTCTTAGAGCACTGCCTACTGGCAGGTCCATGGTATATAACGCCTCCACTCTTCTCTGTCTTCCGCCTTCCTCTTCATTTCCACATATCGATCTCTACCGATCAGCTATTTAATTTCTTAAAAAATGATATGCCTTATCCACGTTTCAACATAACCTATACTCTTAGACAAATATGGCTTCCTAGGTGATTTAACATTTCCTTCTTCAATTCTTGCATAGTCGCCTCTAACCACACGTGCAGTTTGCGGCTTATCTATTTTTTAGGAATGAATATTGTAGCCATACGATAAAGCTTTACACAAATTTCTGACTCATTAATTACGATTGAATTATATCAAATTAAAGTCTATGAAGCAATTTCCAGTACAAGAATAATCATTACAGAATAAATCACAATTTGCTTCAATACGCCATGACGGTCTGATACTAATTTTCAGAGAGATTTCAAATATATTTGTATAACGAGAAATAAACACACACACACATAAAATATGTCATTATACGTGACAGACATATCTTATAATTACTATATCAAAAACTTTTTACACTGGATATACCAAAACTATTGCTAATCAAACACTAGAAATGACAAAAATAAAATTAAAAGATTTTATTCACATAATTTGCATTTTAATTTTATGAAGCAAAGTGACAACAATGAACTTCGGCTACAACGAAATACTAAAAGTAATTGCAGCATTTAAAGGTTCTTGAGACAAATCACTTTTTTTTATCAACAGTACAGAAAAAATAAAATAAAATGGTTATAGGTTCGAGGCATATAATAAGCATTTCTGATAATAAATACCCAAAGCTCAGACACTCTAGAAATACTGCAATCAATGCATCAGTCTTTGACATTTTTGGATAGAAAAACCTCTACCAAATGTGTAGTTGTTGTTAAGCGCTATGACTATAATACATTAATACTGAATTCACCACACCTTATTCCAGAGTATCTAACATTACTAGCCAGACGTTATAATACAGAACTGACTCTTTGAGTACATTAAATATACTTAATTATTGGAATTATTAGACTAGAACTCCAGATATTAGATCTAAGCCGCTTAGTGAATACTTCTTTTTGGGCCTAATACTAACCTATCTTTAAACTGAACAAAATAAGCTGCAACAAAATGAGCAAATATCTCGATATATAAGTAGGATATCAATGGTAAAGAGTGAGAGTGAATTACAGACAAGATCAAAAAGAAACAAGAGCAGTCAAGATGTTTTAAGTATTAATCAGATAACCAACGATGGGTGATAATAGAGTATAAAACGATCCTATCAATATTATCACTGACACAGATATACACATACTGTACGCATACATGACTATATAACGAAAATAGCTGCTTCACTAAAGCACTTCAAAGTACCTGTGTTTTGTCTGGATTGTTGAAGAATAGACCAAGCGTGAGTTGCACGTGTCGTAAGAGGCGACAAAGCACTAAAATCCAAACCAGTGTAAGAAAGGGCATTTGGTTGGTGTACGCCTAGGCTCCAGAAATTGCAAAAATAGATAATCCCAATCCTAATTAAACTAGGATTCACAGGAAGATGATGATGATGACTAAACACACATTAGTGAGAACAATCATACAAATAACGATAAAGGAGTGCGCACTGATTCGTGTACAATATATGAGCAGCCCTCGAAGAAAAACATTATTTATATATATTTTTGAATTACATTCGTATAATTGTAATTTATAACAGGACAGGCCAAACAGGGGCACAGGCCTCTGAATGGCGTAAGAAAAGAAGTAAACAATGAAAAACAATTACTGAAGAAGGAGATAAATAGAGGTTTAACATTTGATGACACAATCGTTGAAGAGACGAAATGAAAAGCAGAAGTTAGAATTTATTTCAAGTTCTAAATAAACAGTAATTCAATCAAGGTTCACGCTGAAATTAAAATAAAATACTTAACGTTAACCAAAGCGTTGTTTCAGCGCTCACAGACGCGTCTGTAACCGAGAAATTAAGGGACTATCACTGAGTGATTTCCTCTATAATTGTTTATAGAAAGAGTTATATTAAATCAGAAGTAAATTTAAGTCTGAAACTGCAAATTGCAGCAATAAAATCAATACCAATTTAAGACATTAAATCAATATGAAACCTCTCTGCATATAATGAGGCATTGACAAAAAACGATTTGAAGCTATTTATGCCTGCTATATTTACTTGGTACGATTCACACACAACAATAATACGTTCACAGTTTACACAAAGCGATAAAAATTAAATATTCATCATCAACTAACTGCAGAGTGAAAGATCAAAGGGAAAAACAACTGCATTACTACCTCCACTACTCAAACTAGCGTCAAAACACACTACTACACAACACTAAATACAAATCAAGACAGTTTGTCATGGAGTAAGGTTAAAGGTGAATTTAACTTCTGAATTGCTAATTGAATCAGTCACAGATTAAGTAAGAATCTATCAAGTCTCTAATTTAAAGAATAAAATATGCCTAGCTAATTAATACGCTACGTGCCATTAAAAGAGGATGGACCCCATGTTTACAATGACGACAGTGATCATTTCTGGAAGAGTTTCTTGATAGAATCCTTAATGGACAGCTTGCGACCAAGTCCTTTCTTTACACCGCTGATGCTGTTCTTTCTCGGCACACAAGCTGCCTCTGCATTTATTCCACAGGATTGACATTCTGAATGTTTCGATCCAAAACCCACAACAGGAGCGGAAATGGACGTGAATTTGAAAGAATTGGGAATGCCTTTGAGGGAATTCTTTACATTGGGAACGACATCGCAACTTGACCTCCTGTAGTGATTTTTCTTTGGATTCACTAGCTTAGAGATGGATGATAGAGCTTTATTATCTGACGCATTAGCAGATGTTAAGTTACCACTCTGGAACGTTTCCGAACTGAGACCAGAAGCAAAAACCTCCTCATCTATTTCACCTATTCCAACTTGCCGAGACTTAACTAAATCCAACTCTTCGCTGCATTCGTGTATGTCCATACAACTACTCGAATATACACTGCCATCAGAATGTCTGCAAATATTTACTGGTAGCGAAGCCCTGCTACCTTTATTTCTTCCATCCATAATTATAGCTTGAACTAGATTTTCACTGCTTTCATAATTCTTAATTTCTGTCTTTTCGTGTTCAACGATATCGACCCAAGACTGTTTAGCTCGTGCCTCTTTTAGCATTCTGCTTCCTGCTTTACCTTCTGTATTTCTCTCTTCGATACTATTAGTATCAATGATCCCAGAATCTGCACTCGTAATTTCTGTCACTTTTTCTTTAGAAATCAATATTGTAGTATCAGATGATACGATTTTCTGGTATTCTCTTCCTGCATCCACATCATCATCATCAATTTTCTCATAATTATAATCAGACTCAGACTCCACAATAGCAGAACCCAACGACCTGGCTCCAATGTCATCACTAGAATTATGTTCGACGTTCTCAACGTCAGCGTGTGCATCAAAGCTAACATCAACATCACCGCAACAATCACTGCCGCTACTCATTCTATCAGCTTTTCGTGACCCAGAAAAACTCTCGTCAGATATAAAGAGACGCGAAACCGGTGACCAGCTGACGTCATCGTGACAGAGAGTTCTTCTGGAATCACCGATTAACAGCGGATCATCCTCAACACAACCACTGGCTTCACTACTGCTTTCATTCAGCGAGGAACCAACAGCGTTACCACTCTCCGTCATTGTCATCATCATCTTCGTCTCCGTCATTGACTTACCAACTACACCGATATCCCGACAACCCTCACTCGCAGACTCTCCAACATTGCGACCATCTTCCACAGATTCGTCGACTTCCAGGTTCTTAGCCGCAGGACAACCCAATGAGTCGCGACTCCTCGACAACTCGAGCTGTCTCTTACGGGACGACCTGTTGAAGAGCTTAGACCCAGTGCTGGTTAGCCCCGCCCGGCCACCAGGTGGAGTGCGATAATGCGCTGGAGGGGTGGAGTCTCGGTGATGAGAGGTCAGGCGCTGGAGAGAGGTGGAGTGGGAGGCTCTGAACGAATGGCGTGGAGAGATTCTGTGGACTCTAGTTGAGAGAGGAGAGAGAGCCGAGACTGGCTTAAGTCTAGAAATCAATCAATCAATCCATCTATCAATCAATCAATAAAAAGATTAATTTATTCAATAAATTACTTGTATACATTTTCTAATCCTGACCCACGTTAAACTGGGATTCACGGTAAGAAGATGATGATAACGACTTGTCTAGATTCAGTCAGCATTATAGATGTAGATTTTAATCAATAAATACTGAATCTATGAATCTACAATATTCATAGATTCAGTATTTTTCTTATACAATATAAATACATTTAAAAATATGTAACGTCCAGTTTCTTAATCAAAGGTCACTTCATGGAAGTATAAATATACAAAAGCAAGCAGCTATATACCACCAGAACTCACTCGTAAATGCAGAGACGAAAGTAAATATATGTATATATAAGCATCAATTCAATACTTACTCTTCCTCCACTAGCAAACTATATCATTGAATTTTTCAACTACCACAAGCAAAATCATAATATAAATAAATATACTATATTATAGCAAAGAAGATATATAAGATTTAGTAGAAGACTAATTAGTAGTAGTAACTACTAATGAGTCTACTAATTAGTAACTAATTAGCAACTACTAACTATTGATTTAGTAGAAACTAATGCTATAAAATGCACTCCAATAACAGTATTACCAAATAAAGCATAATAAATAACATACTCAAATAAATCATAGGACCACTACAAACCTGTTCTCCTTGCCGCCTAATTTAGATCTTGGAACCACTGGTTTGACAAATCTTGATCCAGTTCTTTCTGGAATAGCTCCTGTTCTAAATGAAAGCCGAGATAGATGGAAGTTCATGAGACTGCGTTTGATCTTAACACCGGTCTGATCAATCCTCGAGTCACTCATCGTACTCGAGAAAGTTTGCGCAGATGACAAAGAGTTGAGTCTAGAAAGGAAGTCAATCAGCTGTGAGATGCATGTCTCAATTGAATTGTAATCGCTGTCTGTCTTATCAGTATTAGCTAGAAGTTGCTGAAAATAGTTCAACCATTGAAGTTAAAGTTGGTATATGGTTGACATTTATGACAACTAAAAAATAGAGACTAATAATTAAGTATTTACGATTTTTCAGTATTTGTATTTCAGAATCATAAAAAAGATGTGATTCTTGTCAATAGCTTTTGCTTTTATGATTTTACAATGAAGGACTTTAAAATTTCATATAACGAGAATTAGAAAATCAAGAACTGAAAAAAAACAGAACATGAGCATCTGTGTAAAAAGGCAAAAACTTGCAATCTAAATAGTATGTTTCAATCAATCAATTTATTTATGCTTGTAAGCATGCTTGCAAAAGGAACTCATTATACGATTTTAAAAAATACAAATTAAAATTAAATTCAGTGAAAATTTTTGAATATTTATAATGCAGAAAAATCACATTTAAGTGTTGATGAAAATCTGTAAATAATGTTAGTTAGTAAAGTTAAATTTACCTTGAAAAGAAGAACATAGCGCGGCATTCTTTGGATTGGTGTCAGGAGATAAGCACTCACATCCAATCCTTCACAGCATGAACTACTGTGGAGCACCTGTGCAATACAGCATCTACATAGCTACTCAGTAATATATAGTAACATACACACTCATAACATAATGTAAACATATTATAACATAAATACTCATAACATATAGTAACATACACACTCATAACATAATGTAAACATATTATAACATAAATACTCATAACATATAGTAACATACACACTCATAACATCATGTAAACATATCACAACATAAACATTCAAAACTTTAAGTAACAAATGTAGTGGTACTGAGGCTAAGCATATTATTGTTGTAAGCTATCAAGTTTGGCTGTTTTCTAGAACAATGCATATTTTCCTAGAAGCTGCTGATCTCATCCGGCATTCTATCAGGAAACTGCGTATTTGTTGAAGTTATAAGTTGGCTACTTCTATGGTAATGTTTTGGGAATAGGTTGCTCTGCGGCATTGCGTTGCGATGAGTGTTGGTAGGCTTTAGGCCGCAAAGTTAGTTTAGTTAGTTGCTGTTCATTCGATTCAGTCGATGCTGTGTTTAGATGCAAAGCGGTTCATTCTGTAGTTACTCTCTATTGGACTTCTCTGCTGAACGCATTTGAAGCGGGGCCTTCGGGCTCGGCCCGCGAAGGTGCCTTCGGAAATATGCACCCCTCTGTTGTGCTGGTTAGGACCTGATCGATGCAGAAATTAACTATCAGAGCATAATTGATTTACGGTACTGTAACTTAATTTAGATAACAACTGTAATAATAAAGTCAATTAATATTAAATGAATAAAGTCTCTCGCGTTAAGTTCTTCACAGTCTCTCACATTGTTAGCGGCCTGTCTGGCTACAATGACAGCAGATCACGTACCTGAGTTCTACAGTTAGTTTCCCCATACAACATCATCATCGTCTTACGAGACCGACGTTAAACTATAACAACATCCATTCAGTTCAACAAAATCACTCATAACATAACGTAACCATATCACAACATAAACACTCAATAACTCAAAGTAACATACACACTCATAACATAACATAAACATCTCTCTCTTTTCTCTTTCATCTTTCTCTTATCTCGTTACATACATACGCAGTAACATAAAGTAACATAAACACTCATAACATAATGTAACCATATCACAACATAAACACTCAATAACTTAAAGTAGCATAAATTAAACACTCATTCAACTATCATATTCCCATTCCGACCATAAGTTTAAATTTCATAGACCAATTATAACTAATTTATAAGTTATTGTATATACTTCTGTATTTTATTTATTATAGCAAATTTTTATTTTTCAATATAAATGTTTACAATAATATTTAACAATAAATCAAAATCTCGATGACAGTTACCAAAACAATATTCAAGATGTTGTTATTTGAATTCAACAAAATGCTTCGGATTTAAAAAATCTCCTTATCAGACAATAAAGGAATATACAAACCAAGCTAACAGCAGCAGCTCTAGAAAAACACTTTAATTTGAAGAAATTTCAATACATTCAGAATTATTCTTTTATGTTATTATGAGAAGGACCTTTCTTATACCCTGTAGTCTTTAATCTAACTCAATATAATATAAGTTTCTATATGTAGTCATCATTACCATCTTCTCTTGATTCCCAGTTTGACTAGAGTCGGGATACATACGGAAAGCTTATTTATATTGAGTTAGATTAAAGACTACAGGGTATAAGAAAGGTCCTTCTCATAATAACATAAAAGAATAATTCTGAATGTATTGAAATTTCTTCAAATTAAAGTGTTTTTCTAGAGCTGCTGCTGTTAGCTTGGTTTGTATATTCCTTTATTGTCTGATAAGGAGATTTTTTAAATCCGAAGCATTTTGTTGAATTCAAATAACAACATCTTGAATATTGTTTTGGTAACTGTCATCGAGATTTTGATTTATTGTTAAATATTATTGTAAACATTTATATTGAAAAATAAAAATTTGCTATAATAAATAAAATACAGAAGTATATACAATAACTTATAAATTAGTTATAATTGGTCTATGAAATTTAAACTTATGGTCGGAATGGGAATATGATAGTTGAATGAGTGTTTAATTTATGCTACTTTAAGTTATTGAGTGTTTATGTTGTGATATGGTTACATTATGTTATGAGTGTTTATGTTACTTTATGTTACTGCGTATGTATGTAACGAGATAAGAGAAAGATGAAAGAGAAAAGAGAGAGATGTTTATGTTATGTTATGAGTGTGTATGTTACTTTGAGTTATTGAGTGTTTATGTTGTGATATGGTTACGTTATGTTATGAGTGATTTTGTTGAACTGAATGGATGTTGTTATAGTTTAACGTCGGTCTCGTAAGACGATGATGATGTTGTATGGGGAAACTAACTGTAGAACTCAGGTACGTGATCTGCTGTCATTGTAGCCAGACAGGCCGCTAACAATGTGAGAGACTGTGAAGAACTTAACGCGAGAGACTTTATTCATTTAATATTAATTGACTTTATTATTACAGTTGTTATCTAAATTAAGTTACAGTACCGTAAATCAATTATGCTCTGATAGTTAATTTCTGCATCGATCAGGTCCTAACCAGCACAACAGAGGGGTGCATATTTCCGAAGGCACCTTCGCGGGCCGAGCCCGAAGGCCCCGCTTCAAATGCGTTCAGCAGAGAAGTCCAATAGAGAGTAACTACAGAATGAACCGCTTTGCATCTAAACACAGCATCGACTGAATCGAATGAACAGCAACTAACTAAACTAACTTTGCGGCCTAAAGCCTACCAACACTCATCGCAACGCAATGCCGCAGAGCAACCTATTCCCAAAACATTACCATAGAAGTAGCCAACTTATAACTTCAACAAATACGCAGTTTCCTGATAGAATGCCGGATGAGATCAGCAGCTTCTAGGAAAATATGCATTGTTCTAGAAAACAGCCAAACTTGATAGCTTACAACAATAATATGCTTAGCCTCAGTACCACTACATTTGTTACTTAAAGTTTTGAATGTTTATGTTGTGATATGTTTACATGATGTTATGAGTGTGTATGTTACTATATGTTATGAGTATTTATGTTATAATATGTTTACATTATGTTATGAGTGTGTATGTTACTATATGTTATGAGTATTTATGTTATAATATGTTTACATTATGTTATGAGTGTGTATGTTACTATATATTACTGAGTAGCTATGTAGATGCTGTATTGCACAGGTGCTCCACAGTAGTTCATGCTGTGAAGGATTGGATGTGAGTGCTTATCTCCTGACACCAATCCAAAGAATGCCGCGCTATGTTCTTCTTTTCAAGGTAAATTTAACTTTACTAACTAACATTATTTACAGATTTTCATCAACACTTAAATGTGATTTTTCTGCATTATAAATATTCAAAAATTTTCACTGAATTTAATTTTAATTTGTATTTTTTAAAATCGTATAATGAGTTCCTTTTGCAAGCATGCTTACAAGCATAAATAAATTGATTGATTGAAACATACTATTTAGATTGCAAGTTTTTGCCTTTTTACACAGATGCTCATGTTCTGTTTTTTTTCAGTTCTTGATTTTCTAATTCTCGTTATATGAAATTTTAAAGTCCTTCATTGTAAAATCATAAAAGCAAAAGCTATTGACAAGAATCACATCTTTTTTATGATTCTGAAATACAAATACTGAAAAATCGTAAATACTTAATTATTAGTCTCTATTTTTTAGTTGTCATAAATGTCAACCATATACCAACTTTAACTTCAATGGTTGAACTATTTTCAGCAACTTCTAGCTAATACTGATAAGACAGACAGCGATTACAATTCAATTGAGACATGCATCTCACAGCTGATTGACTTCCTTTCTAGACTCAACTCTTTGTCATCTGCGCAAACTTTCTCGAGTACGATGAGTGACTCGAGGATTGATCAGACCGGTGTTAAGATCAAACGCAGTCTCATGAACTTCCATCTATCTCGGCTTTCATTTAGAACAGGAGCTATTCCAGAAAGAACTGGATCAAGATTTGTCAAACCAGTGGTTCCAAGATCTAAATTAGGCGGCAAGGAGAACAGGTTTGTAGTGGTCCTATGATTTATTTGAGTATGTTATTTATTATGCTTTATTTGGTAATACTGTTATTGGAGTGCATTTTATAGCATTAGTTTCTACTAAATCAATAGTTAGTAGTTGCTAATTAGTTACTAATTAGTAGACTCATTAGTAGTTACTACTACTAATTAGTCTTCTACTAAATCTTATATATCTTCTTTGCTATAATATAGTATATTTATTTATATTATGATTTTGCTTGTGGTAGTTGAAAAATTCAATGATATAGTTTGCTAGTGGAGGAAGAGTAAGTATTGAATTGATGCTTATATATACATATATTTACTTTCGTCTCTGCATTTACGAGTGAGTTCTGGTGGTATATAGCTGCTTGCTTTTGTATATTTATACTTCCATGAAGTGACCTTTGATTAAGAAACTGGACGTTACATATTTTTAAATGTATTTATATTGTATAAGAAAAATACTGAATCTATGAATATTGTAGATTCATAGATTCAGTATTTATTGATTAAAATCTACATCTATAATGCTGACTGAATCTAGACAAGTCGTTATCATCATCTTCTTACCGTGAATCCCAGTTTAACGTGGGTCAGGATTAGAAAATGTATACAAGTAATTTATTGAATAAATTAATCTTTTTATTGATTGATTGATAGATGGATTGATTGATTGATTTCTAGACTTAAGCCAGTCTCGGCTCTCTCTCCTCTCTCAACTAGAGTCCACAGAATCTCTCCACGCCATTCGTTCAGAGCCTCCCACTCCACCTCTCTCCAGCGCCTGACCTCTCATCACCGAGACTCCACCCCTCCAGCGCATTATCGCACTCCACCTGGTGGCCGGGCGGGGCTAACCAGCACTGGGTCTAAGCTCTTCAACAGGTCGTCCCGTAAGAGACAGCTCGAGTTGTCGAGGAGTCGCGACTCATTGGGTTGTCCTGCGGCTAAGAACCTGGAAGTCGACGAATCTGTGGAAGATGGTCGCAATGTTGGAGAGTCTGCGAGTGAGGGTTGTCGGGATATCGGTGTAGTTGGTAAGTCAATGACGGAGACGAAGATGATGATGACAATGACGGAGAGTGGTAACGCTGTTGGTTCCTCGCTGAATGAAAGCAGTAGTGAAGCCAGTGGTTGTGTTGAGGATGATCCGCTGTTAATCGGTGATTCCAGAAGAACTCTCTGTCACGATGACGTCAGCTGGTCACCGGTTTCGCGTCTCTTTATATCTGACGAGAGTTTTTCTGGGTCACGAAAAGCTGATAGAATGAGTAGCGGCAGTGATTGTTGCGGTGATGTTGATGTTAGCTTTGATGCACACGCTGACGTTGAGAACGTCGAACATAATTCTAGTGATGACATTGGAGCCAGGTCGTTGGGTTCTGCTATTGTGGAGTCTGAGTCTGATTATAATTATGAGAAAATTGATGATGATGATGTGGATGCAGGAAGAGAATACCAGAAAATCGTATCATCTGATACTACAATATTGATTTCTAAAGAAAAAGTGACAGAAATTACGAGTGCAGATTCTGGGATCATTGATACTAATAGTATCGAAGAGAGAAATACAGAAGGTAAAGCAGGAAGCAGAATGCTAAAAGAGGCACGAGCTAAACAGTCTTGGGTCGATATCGTTGAACACGAAAAGACAGAAATTAAGAATTATGAAAGCAGTGAAAATCTAGTTCAAGCTATAATTATGGATGGAAGAAATAAAGGTAGCAGGGCTTCGCTACCAGTAAATATTTGCAGACATTCTGATGGCAGTGTATATTCGAGTAGTTGTATGGACATACACGAATGCAGCGAAGAGTTGGATTTAGTTAAGTCTCGGCAAGTTGGAATAGGTGAAATAGATGAGGAGGTTTTTGCTTCTGGTCTCAGTTCGGAAACGTTCCAGAGTGGTAACTTAACATCTGCTAATGCGTCAGATAATAAAGCTCTATCATCCATCTCTAAGCTAGTGAATCCAAAGAAAAATCACTACAGGAGGTCAAGTTGCGATGTCGTTCCCAATGTAAAGAATTCCCTCAAAGGCATTCCCAATTCTTTCAAATTCACGTCCATTTCCGCTCCTGTTGTGGGTTTTGGATCGAAACATTCAGAATGTCAATCCTGTGGAATAAATGCAGAGGCAGCTTGTGTGCCGAGAAAGAACAGCATCAGCGGTGTAAAGAAAGGACTTGGTCGCAAGCTGTCCATTAAGGATTCTATCAAGAAACTCTTCCAGAAATGATCACTGTCGTCATTGTAAACATGGGGTCCATCCTCTTTTAATGGCACGTAGCGTATTAATTAGCTAGGCATATTTTATTCTTTAAATTAGAGACTTGATAGATTCTTACTTAATCTGTGACTGATTCAATTAGCAATTCAGAAGTTAAATTCACCTTTAACCTTACTCCATGACAAACTGTCTTGATTTGTATTTAGTGTTGTGTAGTAGTGTGTTTTGACGCTAGTTTGAGTAGTGGAGGTAGTAATGCAGTTGTTTTTCCCTTTGATCTTTCACTCTGCAGTTAGTTGATGATGAATATTTAATTTTTATCGCTTTGTGTAAACTGTGAACGTATTATTGTTGTGTGTGAATCGTACCAAGTAAATATAGCAGGCATAAATAGCTTCAAATCGTTTTTTGTCAATGCCTCATTATATGCAGAGAGGTTTCATATTGATTTAATGTCTTAAATTGGTATTGATTTTATTGCTGCAATTTGCAGTTTCAGACTTAAATTTACTTCTGATTTAATATAACTCTTTCTATAAACAATTATAGAGGAAATCACTCAGTGATAGTCCCTTAATTTCTCGGTTACAGACGCGTCTGTGAGCGCTGAAACAACGCTTTGGTTAACGTTAAGTATTTTATTTTAATTTCAGCGTGAACCTTGATTGAATTACTGTTTATTTAGAACTTGAAATAAATTCTAACTTCTGCTTTTCATTTCGTCTCTTCAACGATTGTGTCATCAAATGTTAAACCTCTATTTATCTCCTTCTTCAGTAATTGTTTTTCATTGTTTACTTCTTTTCTTACGCCATTCAGAGGCCTGTGCCCCTGTTTGGCCTGTCCTGTTATAAATTACAATTATACGAATGTAATTCAAAAATATATATAAATAATGTTTTTCTTCGAGGGCTGCTCATATATTGTACACGAATCAGTGCGCACTCCTTTATCGTTATTTGTATGATTGTTCTCACTAATGTGTGTTTAGTCATCATCATCATCTTCCTGTGAATCCTAGTTTAATTAGGATTGGGATTATCTATTTTTGCAATTTCTGGAGCCTAGGCGTACACCAACCAAATGCCCTTTCTTACACTGGTTTGGATTTTAGTGCTTTGTCGCCTCTTACGACACGTGCAACTCACGCTTGGTCTATTCTTCAACAATCCAGACAAAACACAGGTACTTTGAAGTGCTTTAGTGAAGCAGCTATTTTCGTTATATAGTCATGTATGCGTACAGTATGTGTATATCTGTGTCAGTGATAATATTGATAGGATCGTTTTATACTCTATTATCACCCATCGTTGGTTATCTGATTAATACTTAAAACATCTTGACTGCTCTTGTTTCTTTTTGATCTTGTCTGTAATTCACTCTCACTCTTTACCATTGATATCCTACTTATATATCGAGATATTTGCTCATTTTGTTGCAGCTTATTTTGTTCAGTTTAAAGATAGGTTAGTATTAGGCCCAAAAAGAAGTATTCACTAAGCGGCTTAGATCTAATATCTGGAGTTCTAGTCTAATAATTCCAATAATTAAGTATATTTAATGTACTCAAAGAGTCAGTTCTGTATTATAACGTCTGGCTAGTAATGTTAGATACTCTGGAATAAGGTGTGGTGAATTCAGTATTAATGTATTATAGTCATAGCGCTTAACAACAACTACACATTTGGTAGAGGTTTTTCTATCCAAAAATGTCAAAGACTGATGCATTGATTGCAGTATTTCTAGAGTGTCTGAGCTTTGGGTATTTATTATCAGAAATGCTTATTATATGCCTCGAACCTATAACCATTTTATTTTATTTTTTCTGTACTGTTGATAAAAAAAAGTGATTTGTCTCAAGAACCTTTAAATGCTGCAATTACTTTTAGTATTTCGTTGTAGCCGAAGTTCATTGTTGTCACTTTGCTTCATAAAATTAAAATGCAAATTATGTGAATAAAATCTTTTAATTTTATTTTTGTCATTTCTAGTGTTTGATTAGCAATAGTTTTGGTATATCCAGTGTAAAAAGTTTTTGATATAGTAATTATAAGATATGTCTGTCACGTATAATGACATATTTTATGTGTGTGTGTGTTTATTTCTCGTTATACAAATATATTTGAAATCTCTCTGAAAATTAGTATCAGACCGTCATGGCGTATTGAAGCAAATTGTGATTTATTCTGTAATGATTATTCTTGTACTGGAAATTGCTTCATAGACTTTAATTTGATATAATTCAATCGTAATTAATGAGTCAGAAATTTGTGTAAAGCTTTATCGTATGGCTACAATATTCATTCCTAAAAAATAGATAAGCCGCAAACTGCACGTGTGGTTAGAGGCGACTATGCAAGAATTGAAGAAGGAAATGTTAAATCACCTAGGAAGCCATATTTGTCTAAGAGTATAGGTTATGTTGAAACGTGGATAAGGCATATCATTTTTTAAGAAATTAAATAGCTGATCGGTAGAGATCGATATGTGGAAATGAAGAGGAAGGCGGAAGACAGAGAAGAGTGGAGGCGTTATATACCATGGACCTGCCAGTAGGCAGTGCTCTAAGAGAGAGAGAGCTCTAACGTGGCAGTTGACAAGGAAACAACAACGATGACAACGTAACAGCATAAGAATGCATACATTAGACCTACCAATTGAAAGCACACTAGAGAGAGACAGTATTCATGGCTCACCTTATTACAGCAATTGTGCCCTGTATTAGGCCAATCGGTATGGTTAAAAATCATGTAAATGACTATAGTGCCACCCATTTAGCTCACTTAGCAGCTTAGCGAATTTTTAGAGCGTGGTCTTCTGGAATTTACAAGGTTATATAGGTCTTAAATTATTCCGTTGATGCGAATCTCTGATAGCAGATAGAAATGTATGAATTAAGCATTCAAAGGTTTCGACTGTTGAAATAAACTGTTGTAGTGTAGTGTGCTATATGGTGTCCTGTGTGCTCTGTCAAATGAAAATGTCCTAAATATAGACTGAATTTTATATCGATTCTGTAATAGATTTTATGAAATGTTAGTTTACGTGAGACAATTATAAAGAATCAAAGAATAATTTGAAGAGAAATAAAATAAAACGGATACGTTAATTCGTGAGAATCTAAAATCACCCGCCTTTTAATTCAGAATGTACATGTAATATTATTTCAAACCGTATACATGTATACAGCAAAAACTTGAATACATAAAAACTATAAGGCTTTAACGCCCGTTTTCTAAAGACTCAAAGATTCAGGGATGAAAGATTTAAATTAATTTATCAGTAGCTTTGTTCGGGATGCACATATTTCTTGAAAATGGTAGATTAATCGTATTCCAATGTCTCTGACATCCAGCGTCGACGTGAACGATTGTAGGAAGAGATTCATATATTTTACATTTACATGTATTATTCATATAGACTATTTTACATTTATTTTGAAATACTCATTGGATAGTCGACTGGATAGACTACTTGACTTAACATAATTGTCTCCTATAGTATCCTTGGTGAAGACAATTGTGGAAGACCAAAACGAATGTTAGAAGATATTTAACGCATTCTTATGTGGACACAGAAATAATGACAGTGACTAGAATACTGTATGTGGATCAGTTGTATTTCAAGGACCTGCCACTGGGCAGTGTAAATTTAAAGGTAATATCCTTGTCATACTGAAGCAGCCTATTGTAATTATACTCTATATAAGCTCAAATCAGAACATATAAAACCTTAGGTGTGTGCAATAGGTGGGGGGACCTATTTCTCTCTCTCTCTCAGTGTCTGTCTATCTCTCTCTCTCTCTCTCTCTCTCTGTCTCTCTCTGTCTGTCTCTCTCTTTCTCTGTCTGTCTGTCTATCTCTCTCTCTCTCTATTTGTCTGTTACAATCAAGACGCATCACTCAAGAGAGGGCGCACCATGTCTGTCTACCAACCATCACCTAAAGCGCTGTATCTTTTTCGTTTATTTCGTCATGTTTGAAATGCTACAGTTCAAATTTTGCCATCAGTAAATTCGTTTTTTCTTATAATCCCATTTGTTTAGCTTTAACAGTTTTCACAACTGCATTACAGTTCACTGCATTGATTACTCTGTGAAGATTGATTAGAGAAGAGAGATAAATATTAAGGACGAAGAGGCTATACTTACAAATACCTTATGTAGCATAGTCTATAGCTTGGGAAAAATATTTCTAATAAGGTGGCTTCTCGTTGCGTTCCTCAGTTTATGCTTTGTTGCCTCGTAGGACTTGCACAGTTAACGGTTAGTTTACTCGTAAGTATCTCGGAAACAACACGAGAGAGTAGAGAGAATATAAATTGTTAGAGACAATGTTATCTTCTTTGCGTTTGCTATGAAGCATACGGAAACAACAAGACGTCTAAAAACGCATTTCTGACAAAATAGTTCATTTACAAGACTTCTTATCCAAATAGAGTAAGAACGTAGTACTTACTGCAGAATTACAGTGCATCGATATGCTGTCAATCAACTATTTATTATTAATTAATAAGTTATTATTTAGTATTTTCGAAGTTTCAACCTTTTAATGGTTTAATTCTTTAAATTAATAACTTGTCATAGCCATAGCTTTATTTATAAACTTTCTTTAAGAATTCACAATTACGTTACAGTTCATAACAATATTAATTAAATGTCGGCAAAGCCAATGTCTACGTCAACCTCCCCACTCGAAAGCGACGTCAGTGACGGGCGAGCCCAGGATTCGAACCCCGCACACACCGATCTTCGGTCGAATATGTTGTGGATGCTGGTTGATTTAAGTGCGATTCTTCACCATCCGGGGAGGTAGACTTGCCCTCAGATTTCCCTCCCATCTCGCTCTTCACCAACTCCGATATCATAGAAAATTGCTCCCCACCAATCAGCTGACTGCTGCGCTCCTGCCACATTCCAGCAGCACCAGGCTGCTGTTGATGTAGCAGTGGCAGACCAAACAGCTGCTGATCAGATCTCGTGGAAGCAGACTGAGCTCTACCGAGAGGCTGTATCAGAGCATTGATCTCCAGACTGGACAGACGGTTGACGTAGAACGGTGAGAGCAGGTCAGCCGTGGGTTGAACGTAGCCATCTTGCGGCGGCTGAGAGGTGTTAGTGTCAGGTCGCAGAAGAACCTGAGGGGTCAACCCAGCCGGTGAGCCGATCGGGTTCTGCAACTGGTGTCCCATGAACGTGGGGCGCCTCACTGGGGAGTCAACACTCGCAGTGGCCAGGCTCGAGAGCTGAGGCCCTGCCCCTCGCAGAGGTTTGTAGGTCGAGGAGTGCGGTGGAGGCAGGGAGCCAGATGATCCTGGTGAGCTCACAGTGAACCCGATATGCTGTCGATCAAAGCTCTGATGTTGTTGTTGCTGCTTCTGGAGATTGAAATGAAGCACCCGATGAATCTGAGGCCACCACGACTGCATCTTCTTCTTCTGTTTCTGATGAAGCGTCTGACGGCCGTGATTATCGATTTGAACATGCTTCTCATGCTGTTTACAATGATCTTCAGCACTGTGTTGTTCATGATAATCTTCAGCACCGTGCAGTTCATGATGTTTTTCAGTACCGAGCTGTTCAAGATGATCTTCCGCACCGTGTTGTTCGTTATCAGCACAGTGTTGTTCATGATGTACGTCAGCGCTATATTGTTCAAGATGAACTTTAGCGCCATGCTGATAAGGGTCGCTGCCATGGGCTTCATTATAAAATATCTCGACGTCTACTACCTCTCCCTCCACTGACGTCTCATCGTGCTGAATGATATCATGAACATGATGATCATATACGCGCTCGATGTTGTCAAGTACGTCTTCATCACACTGTTCTTCTGAAACCATCACTCCTTCCATCAACAAGTCACATTCTGCCTCGTTATCAGCTGTTACAGGCAGCTCATGAGGTGGATCATCCCCTTCGAATAATTCGTCTCGTACCAGTTTCTCTTCCACCAGGACGTCACTGGAGAGATCATGAATTTATAAACAATTCTGCAGTGCATGCCTGCAGGGTTGTATTTGTTGGGGGTTGGGAGGAGACGGGTTCAACTCTTCTAGCCAAATGTATGGCCCCCTGCTGAAGTATTAACCTCCAGTTTCAACCTCCACATATGACAAAGACCTGATACTGATAGCATGATAAACTGATAGCATGACTCCCCTCCTGACAAATTTCGACCCCCTTGGAATATTTATCAAATACAACCCATGCATGCCTGTAATTATACCTGTTAAATTATTACGATGGAAATTCTTGCTGAGTAAAGAGTCCTGAAGGTCAAAATGGTATATGCTCTTTGTAGGGCCCAATCTATTTATCAACCGGATTTGTGAACGAAATTTCTTGAAAGGCATGCGCACTGTATGGCGTCAAATCAAAACACGCTCTTGATTTATGCTGCGAATCAGCGGGGTTCGCATTACCAGTACCACGAACGCTGCATGCGATTCAAATAGCTAGCTCTGAAAAATAATTATTAATCATTTGCTGTCATGCAGTTAAAATGCACTAACAGAAGAAACAGATCATTTTACATTAAAGATTGTAATTCTAAAAATTTTCGTACGGTAGAGTTGCCGGAGAACTTTTCTCACAAATTCTGTTTACGCATGTGTATGTGCATATCTGTTTACAAAATGTTTGCAATTCTTGAAGAACATCGAGCGGTGTTTAGGCATTTGCTGTTTACCGTAATGCAAACAATTAAGTGTGTATAGGCCTATAACCCGTCTAACATATGCAGTGTAGGCCTACAGAACGTCTATTGATGTCAGCATAAACACCTTGTTTTCCGACTTACTGAAGTGCTTTATAAGTCATTTATGGTATTATCGACTAAACGAATATTTTGTACAGTGAGCTCGTGTCAGCGGATCTTATATTTGTCCCAATCTCGACTGTGATATTGTTTTAATGATCATGTCTGCTTTCATATCTTGTCTGCGATACTGCAAGTTAAATTAATTAAATACTTGCAAAATACATGTGCATATATATATATATATATATATATATATATATATATATATATATATATATATATATAGAGAGAGAGAGAGAGAGAGAGAGAGAGAGAGAGAGAGAGCGAGAGAGTGGCCTATATATATACATTATGAACTGACATACTGTAAGCCTAGTCTAATTCTCTGGCAAACTTTTGAAATGTACGCTTTCTACGCAGTGCAATATTGTGTAATTTGGAGTGAAATAAGTGATGAAGTTTCCGATTTCACAGAGTATATTGATTAGTATCCAATTAAAAGTGTGATTAAGCCAATACTGTAGTAGTGAGTTTGAGTTGAGAATGGCAGTAAAATTTAGTAGAAGTAAGTCACGCAAGCCATTCTTATGAGCGCCTTCTTTTGCAGTAACTCTCTTCTTTCATCGAGCCTTTTATTCAACTTTTGTAGAACCTAACAAACTAGGGGTGAATGATCTTTAGTTAGAGAAAAGACTTGACCATTTAAGAAAAACATCATTTGAAACTGATTGGCTATGTAATACAAACGTAGTTTACCAAAAATTATAGTTAATTGCTTTACAAATTAAAGCGCTTTTATTTTAAAAATGTGGCATATAATTAGATCTCTGTCTTGTGCGTGAACCATAGCCTACAATATGGTACATTGCAACTAACGAGTATTTAATACTAACCTTCCATTTTCTGATGTTTATTCATTGTGACTAACCCTTAAGCACTAGTGCGCTCATTATTAGTAAGCTCATTCGTCACGGCACATATTCTTATACACGCTATTCTTAAATCTCTGATTGGTTTATAGATTTTAAAAATTAGAAGAGTGTGCATCTTTTCGTAGAAATTTCGTACTTAGTGGTCACTTTTTACTTTTATTGTTTTCTTCTCAGTTTTTTAATGTACGTTGTTAGTTTTTACATTTAATCGAATCTTTCTTCTTTCTTGTACTCTTTCAACATCTTGATTTCATCGCGGTCTAATGATTGAGTCTCGCGTGAAATTTGAACACAGATCTCATGATTCTGAGGCGCAAGATCTACAATAACTCCAAGAAAAGCTCACCGTGAAGCCAAAACTTTATTTCATCGCAAGACTATTTCATACCAAAACTCTATATAGCCTATGGTGAAATATTGGCCTCCTGACTAGTTTTCTAGTATTCTAGTTTTCTATGGTTTTCTTTTCTAGTTTTCAATTATAACTTGGTCGTGCTGTAGGACATGTGCAGTAGTCCACAGGTCTATTCTGCAGGGCTCGGACACAATACGGGAAACTAGACTGTTATACGCTAATATAATTATATTTTCTAGTTTAAAATGTGTTACTAAATTTATTATTGTTGAATAATTTGACGATTGAACCGACTGAAAGGTGACTAAACCTACGACTGCATTCAAAGATCCCATTGTAATAATTTTAGTCGTCTTTTTGTTTATGTCTCTTTTGGTTTACGATTTTTAGGTTCGATGTATTTCTATCAGATAATCGTTGCTAATCTCTGTCTTTAGAATTTCATCCTGTTAATCTTTTTAGACCACCCTGTCTAAAGCATTGCAAATTGAACTTTCTAATAAAATAGGTTAAACAAAATTGGGCCTATTGTATTGCCAATGTTTGACAAAGACATCGCACATTCTTGGTCAAGGGGGGGGGTAAGTACCTCCTTATTTCTGCTGGACAACTAGTTATCAGTTCATTTATTGCATATATTTTAAAAGTATTGTTGCCTTGGAGTCTTAATTAATTTACAAAGAAAACTGTGAGATTAGTTTTAATTGATTGCTCTAAACCGTATAGGCCATTATGTACAGTATATATTGTAATAAATTATAGGTTCATAGTGTACGTGTACACTATGAACTACTGTGAGAATAAATGTATTAAGTTATCGAATATGTAAGGTACTGTTGAACAGAAAAACAAATAAATTCTTCATCTCCCTTCTCCTTCTCTCTAATAATTTGAAATGTAAGGCCACTTATCAAAAGCTACGTACGCCGAGCTAACAACTTGACACATAACATGCGTGGCGACGCTGCAGAGATAAAGCAGTAAGAACTACAAACAAGCATTCCAACAGTCACTTCATATGTACAAAGCTCAGTGCAGCGTGACGGAGAGACAACAACAACAACACTGCTAAAAGAGTTCATCTGGCCTACATGTTGGAATTCTAAGCATAGAATACTTGCCAGAGAGCTGTCTATGTATATCTGCAGCTTTTGCTAAGTTTTGCAAACAAAAATAGGCCTACTTTACAAATTTACATTTAGCAATTTTCAATAAACAGAATTGCGCCATAACTTGCATATTTGAAATAAATATTCAATGACATGTCCGACTACCCGTTGTGCTTAGATTCCATCGGATCCAGATGGTACCCGAACCACTGGCCTCCTGCCTGTACTTTTTCAGTAAAGTAGGAGGTCATTATTCCCTCAACAATGACTCCTACTCCATTGATTTGAAGGTCATTGACAAAGAGACATCACTGGAAATGGAAACCCTTCAGCAATGTTTCTTTGTACAGGGTCGTGAATGGTATAGACTAACGTTAGTTGTATGATATAATCTGTTACGTAACGTGCAGACGATCGGTTGCCCGTAATGAAATGAAAGCTTAATTGAACTTTAAATTTTGATCGAGAAGACATATTTACACATTTTTTGTTCTCATGAGGTTCTGTATTTATCAATTCCTTGAGTGCGGAGATGTAAATGCATGCCGATGAATGAATAGCTTAGTAACAATAAATTAGATCGTATAATTTATAAGAACATAGTAATACATAAGTTTTATAAGTAATCAGAAATTAGAAATTAATTAATTATAATTAAATTTATTAATAAAGTTAATTCAATAATTAATTTAAGTAATTAATTTAATTTAAATTAATAATTAGAAATTGCAATTTATTATTTAACTTGCATGAACATATGCATGTAGGCCTATATTGAGTATATGTCTTCCACATTCTTTCATTCACCTGATTGCAAATTCTGTAGCAGAAATGGACGTATGGAGAGTTGTTAGCAGTTCTATAATAAATAGGGCATTATCGTGTTCAAGAAAACTGGCTACTATTTATATAATCTTTCTTAAATCAGCATCTGTTTTTGATAGCGGAATTATTTTATTCTATTCAATATATATATATATATATATATATATATATATATATATATACAGTATATATATATATACTTTTATTTATACTTACATATATATATATATATATATATATATACATATATGTATATATATATACATGTATATATAATATATAAATATGGGTCAATATATATATATATATATATATATATATATATATATATATATATATATATATATATAAACATGTATACATATGCATATAATTATAATCATTATAATGTACAAATATAATGTAGGGCCTATAAGCCTACATATACTTATGCAACATCATGTATATCAGCATCAAAATCTTCCCTTGATATCAGTTTAACTGGGATCAGGATGCGAATAGATATTCTTTTCCACTAATTTTGAACATTTTGCAGTAACATCTGAAGCCTAAGCCATCATTATCCGAATGCCGTATCTGACGTTAATTTAGATCTTAGTGCTTTGTCGTCTTTTACGACAAGTGCAGTCCACGGTTGGTCTATTCTTCAGTAACCCGGGCACAACACGGCTAGCCAGTATCTTCGTCTTCTTTGATAAAGTTTGGACCATCTGCTTGTCTGTAGAGGCTGTTGTGCCAAATATAAAATCTAAATCAAAAGCCGCCGTTCTTTGCCAGAGCTTCGTTGCATGCAATTGTTACATTAAAATCTCAAAGACCGTGTGAAATCTAGTTACGCTAGTATAGCTAATGTAATATTGCAGCAATCAAGTAAAATTTTTATGGCATGCATTGCAGCCATGTATAATTCAAGGTGCTTGCCAGTTTTTCAAGGTGATTGCCAGGTGATTAAAGTTTTATATGTTCATATTAATATGCAAACCATAGTATATTCCCGTATTGTGCTCAGGTGAATTTGGGACCACTGCAGAATAGGGCAACCGCAAACAATCTGCTGCGTGTACGTAAGAGGCGACTGCGGCAGGAGATGAGGATGCCAAGAGGGGACCTACCTCACCATGAAATATTTTCCCCCAGGGTTAAATTGTAATTAATCCATCTAACTGAGGAAGGCAACGTGAAACCATCTCAGAAGCCATACTTTTTCCTGACTATAGGCTACATAGGCCTAAGGTATGGGTAAGACATCAACTTTGTGAAGGGATTAACTTGTTGATCTAAGGAATGCTCTTATGGAGCGAGAAAGCAGACTTCGAGTATGAATATGTACCTTGAACCTGCCACTTGACAGTGCACTGAAGAGAGAGAAGAAAGTATAATAGAGTTTTAGAAGTTACTACTGAAGGGTTAGAAAATTTTAATTAAGACCAAATACCGTAAAAATACTTTTCATTCTTTTTAATTTCAATACATGAAGCAAGTTAACAATAACTTACATATCTTTAAAGAATTCAAACATCGAGCTATCTCTAGAAAGTAGACCGTAATATTAATGCTCCTGCCATTATTGATACCTACTTTCAATCTAACAGTATGTGTAAGGGGGCATGGCCCCTAGATCTGATTACTACCACATAAACATTGTTTATTTTAGCAGGTTTGACCGCAAACTTCAATTTTACGTGTAGCCTTTGACCTTGCCTTCTCAAAAGTATCTACATATACAGTTTGCTTATGAAAGATTTTTCCATTTATGACTCTCTTTATTGTAGACCACTGCGGTAGCTCTGGTAAGTTTTGCTTAATAAGCAGGAGACAATCAGTTTAAATACTTACAACACCGTTTTGATAGTAGCTGCTGCCTGTGTGGCAACAGAAGTAGACTTTAATCTTGATGTTCCTATCATTTTTTCAGAGTTTAGCTAAGAACTCAGTTTTATTGAATCTTTCTATACAAACCAACACTTGCACAAGATTTCTCACCTCACTGCACTTGTCTCCCTGAATTTAAAAGTAAACGACAAGTTTACAGTCATCTGTGGCTTGCGTTGAGTGCCTAGCTCTGGATGATAGTAACGTTTAGCCGCGTATTACGATACCATTCATTCATTCTCATTGGTACGCTTAGGTTTATTCAGGCTGTTGTAAAGTTTGTAAAGATTTCTAGATCGACAAGCAGGGCTGACTTTAACAAAACCGGACCAATACGTGCTTGTAATCTACATGTAGCTATCCAGCTATACTAGGGCGAAGTGGCATTGTTACAGATTGCTGTGTTATAATGAAAAGAGATAGGAGATATTGCTTGACCTATATCGTCAGATATCTGTAGGAACTAGTCGCATATATTTTCGTGAGCAGGTTACTTATACTAGTGTATCATAAAATATACCATATGAACTTGGCCAAAATTAGGAATTATCATATAAATACATACAACTATTTTTGTATATCAATTTATATTCATAATAAGATAAGCAATTCTAATTCAGCATTATTAATTACAAAATGTTTTGAATGTATAAATTATTTAGTTGCAGTGCGTTAAGAAACGTTATGCAATTTTAGATGGCTATTCATGATGTCCTGATATCAATTCCATGTGGACCTGATCATAGAGTAAAATCTCGGATATCGACAGAAGTCACAAGACTGTAATATGGATAATTGTCTGAGCTATCTAATCTTCGAAATGGAGTATTAAAAGTGAGAGATATCTTCACATTTCATTTATTTAACTATAATGTGTTTAACTTACAATCATTAAAGTAGCATTTATTTAAATATAAAATTATCAGCTTAAATTTGCAAACGTAAACCTTTAACATATATTTGTTTAAGTGAGTTCTTTGATTCTATTTTAATTCCTTTCTGGTACAGATAGAAAAATAATATTAATATTGACACTTTAGTTGGTTAATGAAGCTAAACATAAATTAACTATTACATTAGTCTATTTGACCTGACCATATCAAAGTGTTTAACTAATTATGTGTTCAGAATTTGAACTTAATGTGCTATGTAACCGCTTATGCTCTAAAAAATATATTACAATAACATTTAATTCATAGGAAAAATCAGAATTTCTAACTATTAAAGTATCATCGATTTGTAAAACTGTGTGATACTTCGATAAAGCATTTGTTTAACAATGTAGTCGTGATTATAGAATCTAGCAGTTTACGATATCATTTAGAAGTTTCACTATTTCTTTGAGAAAAATGAATTTTATTTCTGGAACTTCCATCTCGTTAGTTTCGATTATTTTGTTATCTCTTCCCCGGGAAGTGGAAGCTGGATGCTTCTCGAATGGAAGTATCATAGGAGCCGTGTTAGGCACGTTCTTCTCCACTCTCATTGTCGCCCTTATCATCGGATTTATACTTATAAGAAGAAAGAGAAATAACCCTCCAACGAGTAAGTTTGTAAAATTAAGTTAATTAGTGAATCGACGCATCAATTATTATGTGAATTTCATTACATGACTATTAATAATGTAATAATCATGTAGGCTTAATAGTTATTGCATAATTATTACAGCTGATAATAAGCTTCTGAAAGTAAAATACCGGAAATTTACTGGACTGGTTACACAGAAAATGGTCTAAATCGCCTAATGGTTTAAACATGTGGTATTAAAAGTGATCGATATCAACATAGTTGATCATTCCACTATAATAAGTGTTTACTTTACTTTACATGACTGGATAATTATGTAGTCGTTATGTAATAACTATATAATAATTATTGTATGACTTTTCACTCCGGTTGCGAGAATATGTTGATAAACAAGTTCTTCACAGAAGCGATGAGCTAAAATGTTACTGATCGCAAGTTAATCAATATCGTATTATCGTAGAGTAGTGAGATTGCATTCTCTTAGTGCACTGCCTACTGGCAGGTCCATGGTACATAACGCCTCCACTCTTCTCTGTCTTCCGCCTTCCTCTTCATTTCCACATATGAGTGGGTCTTTAAATCATCTAACATACCTAATCTCGGCCTGCCCCTGCCTCTTTTTCCTTCCATTCTACCTTCTATGACCTCTTTTAATAGAACTTCCCCCCTTAGAATGTGAGATTGCATTAACAACTCTAAAATTATAATCTAAAAAGGTATTTACCACATTTCTTCTATCAAACTTCTTTCTATGTAAATCTCTTTCATCAAAATCCTTCTATCAAAACCTTGCCACTTTCTAATAAAGTACTGTACGTAAGCTTGAAGGAACTTTTCAAAGTAGGCACATGTTTAATTCCCGTGTAGGTAGGAGTTTTTTGTACTGTTTGATATCGTCTATTTGTTCATCTCAGTACAGATTATACTAACATCAAGAACGTGCATGTAGTTAGATAAACAAGAAACAATACGAAAGAGGCTATCCTAAAAGAGCCACGGCTCTGTACAGTAATAATATAACTAGCAGATATAGCAGAGTCTACTTAAATATGAAATATAAAAAAAATTCAATTACACTATCAAGGGCAGTAAAACCGTTGGTTTAGATTTCCTCTTAATCGCTTGACCATGATTTGGATATATCATGAGCTTGCAATTTTTAATATCCATGCATAGGTATTAAAAATCTTGAGATCATGGGTAAAAAATCAATTAGATCATGGGCATAGGCATTAAAAATCTACTTAAATGAGGTATCAAACACTTTCACTAACCTCTCAACAAACGTGGAAAATAGAAACACTGCGTAGATCGGATTATAGAGTGAATAGGCATTTGGTATCAAAGTTGTTTGATAAATAAGATGCCAAAGATTCGAATCTCAACTGGGTCGTCTTTGAAGTTGTTCATAATTATGATGTAAAAACAACCTCTAATGGCTTATTACTGTAGCTTAATATAGTTTCTTACATAATTCTGTATGAAAACAGCCTCTATTGGCTTATTTCTACAAGCTTAATTACGTGTCCTACATCTTGATTGCAAAGCAACTAAGAACCGCCTCCAACGTGGCGGATTAGATACCGTCTCCCATTATAATTGAATATATAGGCCAACTGTAGATTTTATGTTGGTTAAAAAGTTATTTTTGGGCTTAATTTTGCGCATACCTATTGGATTTTCTTGCACTTCTGCTGTTCTTTATTTCGCAGCTGCTTCTGCCGTTGCCACTAAGAAGAGTGCGGACGTAGAGGCAGCCGTGGTGGTGCACGAGGCTTCTACTGGAAAATCCCTCACCACACCAGGTAAATGTTTGAATTGACGGATGGATTTAGAGCACTTGGTTTAGTTGCGCGTCAATTATCAAAGTTAAACTACATCGACCTCGGTTAATAATATGTGGGTGACCACCTTGGAAGACCGAGTGTTGACTGCTTAGGAAGGAAAAAATTCCAGGTTGATGGAATTCAATTGTGTTTCAAAAGAGTTCAATTCACCTCAGTATCTGTCATTTAAAACCTCATGACGTTGCCCCTGCGCTATTATATTCTACTGTTCAAGGCATGTTTTTCTTCTATTCCTATTCCGGTTCTTACTTTGTGATCTCGCTCACTAGCAAGCACTACCAAGAACATGCAGCTTGGTTCCATCGCAGAGCTAAACTGTAGACTTTGCCTCGTCTTCATTTATCGTGTAAACTATCATATTGCCTCTACTTATGAAGTTATAAATTATATTTCTCAGTGTCAACACTCTTTAGAATTGTGAAGTTCTCGGTTGTTTTATTTTAATAAGGACCAAACACGGGAAAATGTTACTATACGTCTTTGATTGAAAAAGTATTTATCTTTCGCAACGCTTATGCAGTTGTCTATTTAAAGTTAAACATTATTTGAGCGGCCGATGTAAACTGTGTTGCCGTGGAAATCCCTGTATAGCTGTAATCTTCGTGTAATGAAGAGTGCTATTAACATTTGAAGAAACAACTATGTCATCATCACCATCACCCTCTATCATCTTCTTCAACATCTTCCCTTGTATCTCAAAATAACTAGGGTCAGGATACAAATAAACTTTATCCTCTCCTCTAACTCTATCATAGATCATTGACAATTTGCTGAGCGTACGTTTTCGTGCTGATACGTATAAAACGAATATTGATTTGTTTTTTTCACAGACCATTTTTAAAATTATCTTTAAATGGAATAAGTATTTCAGATTATCTCTTCATAAAAGATATAAATTTTGAGTGAAATTAAATTTATTAAATGTTGATTTCCATATTTTAAATGATAGTTTGTACGTTCAAAGTTTTGTTGTTTGGTTAAGTAACGTGCCTGATGGAAAGCATTTACCTTGGTCGACATATACTGTACATAAAAGTTTTAGTTCTTAAATTTTACTGCCGCGTTTTATCATGAATGCAATAAGTCTTCTTTATAGGTGACTGGTTGATAAATGGTACCATTTTATTGTAATTCGTAAATGACAGAATCATAAAAATTGCATCGCTGCTGAAAAAAATTCGCATGTGCATGGGAATTTAATCCCTGTAACATGAGGTGGTTAATTAATTAAGCAAACAATAGTTAGCTTGCCGAAGCCTCTACATTGTACTAATCCTGCAGAAAATTATTTAGTGTTGCTACGAGTCGCATGTCCTTTATATTCGACTACTGTATTATGTATTAAATTTTATCGTATTTTCTTATAAGTGTAAGAGTCACGATTTCTCGCATTGATTCCGGAAGAACTGAAAATGGACTCATGGAAAACTATACTCGTCTATATTCATTCTGTAAGAACCCTTTAACTCAGTTACTGAAAAACTGCTGAAAAGCAAAATTTTTATCTAAGATTTCTGAGTTACTAAATGCAGTTTAGGTGCAGAAAGAGATTTAGCACATTGCATGAATTACATTCTTCTTCTTCAGTGCACTGCCAAGTGGAAGGTTCGAGGTACATATTCATACTCAAAGTCGGCTTTCTCGCTCCAAAAAAGCACTCCTTAGATCAACAAGTTATCCCTTTACAAAGTCTATGCATTATCCATACCTTATGTAGCCTATATCTTGGGAAAATATGGCTTCTAAGGTGGTTTCCCGTTGCCTTCCTCAGTTAGATGGATTTATCACCATTTAATCCTGGGGGAAAATATTTCATGGTGAGGTGGGTCCCCTCTTGCCATCCTCAACTCCTGCTTTAGTCGCCTCGTACGTATTCGCGGCAGATTGTTTGCGGTTGCCCATTCTGCAGTGGCCAACCACACCCGAGCACAACGCGGGATTATATTAATAACATTAAATACATAAGTTAATTATATTAGACAATAGCGATGGATGGTTTGTTTATTCTAATATAGGGTGTCCAGATAGGTCGTGAACGATTTTGAATGCAAAAAATTATATGTTATGCACAATACAATGTGGAAAGTTTGATACTGGCAGATAGGCTGTTCAATTGTAAATAACAGGGAAAATACTGTAGGTTTGTAACTTACGTTTCAAAGTGTTGACGTCATTTGCCGTGACGTCATCAAAATGTGCGTAAACAGAAAACTGCCGCAACAGTGCAGTAAATAAACGGCGTATCACTGATTAGGCAATGGCAACATTAAACGAAGCGCAAATTAGAGCACAAGCTATTACACTATTGGAAGAAAAGTATAGTTATGGCGTTATAGCAAAAAAACTAGGTCGTAGTAAAGCGTGGATTAGCAAGTGGGCCAACCGCTACAAGCAGAATCCAAACGAAACGCTGCAGAGTCGTTATCAAGGCGGTCGAAAGTCTGTGCTGACTGCTGCCGCTCAAAAACTGATTAGGCAGTCTAAATATGTGCGTGGACAGAGTCTGCGAAAGTTAGCACGTCGATTGAAAGACAAACGCTTTGCTGGATGCAAAGAGACAATAAGACAGTATATGCGAACGACGCTGAAATGGAAATGCTTTAAACGACAAAAGGTCCCAAAGTTAAGTAGTGCTTATAAAGTCCGCCGAGTCAACTTTGCGAAGAAGTTTAAAGATATTGACTGGTCGCGTGTCATGTTCACTGATGAATCACCTTTCAAACTTTACTACGTACCTAACAATAAGAACGATGTAGTATGGGGATCACAAGAAACTTCTGTTCCGTGCGCGCCACAGGTGAAGTTCAGCCCGTCAGTTCTGGTGTGGGGTGGTATTACAGCTCGCGGATTAACAAAACTTCATATCATCCCAAATAAAACTTCAGTTAATTCGACTTATTACATCAATGAGATACTGGAGAAAGAGGTCAAACCAGCATTCCAGCGAACAGTTGTATGTACGAATTTAACAGCTACAAAGCTGTTTCGTAATAACGGCGAAGGATTGTTTCAACAAGACGGTGCACGTGCACACACATCAAGAGCGTCAGTCGAGTGGTTGAACACAAACATTAATGGATATATCTCACCAGAGGACTGGCCACCTAATTCTCCGGATTTGTCACCGATAGAAAATGTTTGGAGTATTATGGCGGCAACGGTTTATGCCGATCCTGAACCGCAGACATTGAACAGCTTGAAACGCCGGATTCGAAAGGCGTGGAAATCGATACCTCTGAAAACTCTGACAAATCTAATTGGCTCGATGCATGATCGACTTGACGCTGTACTGAAGAATAAAGGAGACATTATTAAATACTAAATGACAATTTTTATAAATTTGTTACTAGTGGATTAAAAATGGCAGTCATTCAAAATCGTTCACGATCTATCTGGACACCCTATAGTTCGCATGTATAACTTGGACCTTTCATGCGGTAGACCAATTGAGTCCAATAGAGGAATCAATATGACGTTCAACTTTGCTTTTCAGAAGTTAATATATTTGTTATCATTCGTTGCGTCCGGCCTTAATCTCAAAACGTGAAGTGTTATGATTCGCTCATTTTTGGGCTCCCTCTTCTTAAATCAATTGAGACTCCGTAGTTAATCAATAATTTATTCTGTCGAAATGTTCATAAACCTGTATTTAGTGGAAATTCATGATAATTTTACAGCATTATTACTCCTATACAATTGTTGTAGATTAAGTATGCAAATATTTAAATACACAACATCTTAAATTATACACCTCTTTAAATTACATTGATGTATATAGATATAGTAAACTTTTGTGCGTATAAAAATTAAATAGGCGATAAGCACTAATACAAATAAATATATTCTACGCAGTGTAAAGGTTATTTTATTAGATATATGGGAGATGTTACGCAAATATTGTAAAACAGAGGATAACATTAAATCAAAACATCCGATTCTTAATTCATAAGCTATATTTAAGACGAGTAAACTGTAAACTGAAAACAGCTTAACGCTATAAACTTTAATTAGGCATAATTATGAGCTTATTTTGTGAGGGTAACGTTTTGGGCGACTGCAAAATTATATAATAGGGTCTATATATTTGTGATCATTTTTTTAACTTTCTGGCGAAGTTATATTAACTTTAGAAAT
Source organism: Enchytraeus crypticus (assembly GCA_905160935.1). Lineage (NCBI taxonomy): Eukaryota > Metazoa > Annelida > Clitellata > Enchytraeida > Enchytraeidae > Enchytraeus > Enchytraeus crypticus. Next base: position 2,564,908 of record CAJHZI010000245.1, on the reverse strand, counting down.
ACATTTTTTATTATTCTTGTTCATGCCATGGTTAGCTTTCACTTAGTTAAAATCATCATTCTTAATGCTTTTTGAGACTGAAGTTGCAGTGTCAGTGTGTCTCACTATTTTAAATAAACGACTGACCTGTTTCTTATAACTTTAAGGACGAGGAAACAGTCATTGAATGTCGTCCGAGTCATCATTATCATCATCGTCCTCCCTTGAATCCCAGTTTAACCAGGGTCGGGATACAAATAGACTGTCTCAAATCATCTCTGTCCTACACCACATCACCAGCCAATCCCCTATTTGAAACTTCCATTCTTTTAATTTATTAAAGCAATTTCTGGAGTCTAGGCGCACACCAACCGAATGCCCTTTCTAACATTGGAATCCTGAACTGAATCCCGACTGAGTGATTCATTAATTTCATTTAAATTATTTTTATTTTTATCCCTGAAGGTAACTTGAAGAAAAGTGTTGCCACGTCTTCAACTGTCAATCTCTCCCCCCATTCGACACCCCCACCAGTCTCGCCCTAGTATTCCACCCCAACCCCTACACTCTTCTAATAGATTTCAAAGTAACATTTATTATACACGTGGATATAGGCCGCGGAGCAGTTAGAGCGACTCTCAGTTGCTCAATAATTACAGCCTATCACTGGACGATGTTAATGCGTTGGTTATTCTATCAATGAAGAACTTAATCTGCATTGATGCTCATTTATTGAAGATTCAATGAGGTTAGCTGGGTTCTTTTATCAGGGCAGTCGCCGTTGGAATTATACATTCAGTAGAACTGTTATAGGTCGTAAAACTTTTCATAGCATCCTGCACTGTGGCGGCAACGATAACTAACAAATAAGTTTTCAATATTAAAGTCGAAAACTAAATTAATGTTAGAGTGAGGATTCAGAGTTAGTGGAGTGGTTAAAAATTTGTTAGTCCCTTCTAATGTAATTAAACGTCTCCTAGTATCTATTGTGGGCCCCTAGCGGGGGAAGGCACTTAAGAAAAATGAGAGCAAGCAGAAGTGAGTTCACCTGCATTCCCCCAATTCAACCACTGATTAAAGATTGTAATTTTTCACATTTCAAGACTATGACTTGTACATTTTAAGTTAGTTTTTATTCAAATTATGCAGCTATTGCTAGAAAAATAGCTAGGTATTAATTAATTAATTCTCACCAATTCTACTGTAATTCTCTAAATGAATTTGGTTGTTAGCTGTGTTTGTGTGTTTGGCCGCGGGTAATAATTTCAATCCCTCGTTTTTGTGTGATCAATAAATCAGCCGAACGTCTCCCTATCGAGCTCAGCTGACAACAGAATTCGGCTGGGTTGCCTATTTCACTGAATTGGTAAAAATTCGTACTTTATGAGGGTGAACTCTGCAGAGGATTGTGAATTTACTTAAATTTACTCGTATATATTAGTGCAAGGTAGTCAGCTAGATAGAGTGTGTTTCGTTCTTAATGACGAACGGGTACTTGCATCTACCTACATTGTAAACATTGTATTGATCTGCTTACTTATGTTTGTGTAGTGATTTATGATACAGATTAATAAACGCAGTTCTCTCACTAGTGGTAAATGTTTTCGGGTATTGTAATAAGCAATAATTCGTATAATAGATCAGCTCTAAATTTAAAATGTTCTAAGTAATTAAAATTAAAACAAAAGTTATTCTACTGTTGTAAACTATGGTAAGTTATTATTTTCAAAAAATTGAAAATGATCTATTCTGAAAGAGTACTTGCTTCATTAGAGCTGACTAGCCCAGTTGCAGAGGAAAACATTAAACAATCACCGCAGTACCAAAAATTTGAAATTTGACAATAATTTTTGGTGTTAATACTTAATATCCCTTTATGAACAGTCAACCTTCTTAGTTAATTAAAGGGCAATATAGCTTAATTATGCGAATAGTAGTATATGAATTTTAGTTTTATTTCCACTTGATTAATTATAGGTGCCAGATCATTTCAACATGGTCTAGACATTTGATGAACTTCAATGTTATTAGAGAGAGAGAGAGAGAGACAGAGAGAGAGAAAAAAAGAGAAAGAGAGAGAGAGAGAGAGAGGGGAGAGAGAGGGGAGTGAGAGGGAGTGAGAAAGTGAGAGATTTTTTAAACGATCAGTTCTATGTCTGTTTCGTGACCGATCTTCGAGACTGGATCACGTCCATGAATTATCGTATCTTACTCATATTTTTAGATAAACAGGAGAGTGTTCTCATTTAATGACGCCCCTGCCCAGTAAATGTTAATCAAACCTGCTGAGGAAGGCATATGGGGGCCCAACTCGCCACAAGCAGAATCCCCCCAAAAATAATGAAAAATCAAAAGGAATGTAAGATGATCTAAAGATCCATTCGCATGTGGACATGAAGAGGAAAATGTAAGCTAGAGATGAATGAAGGCGGTATATACCATGGACCTGCCAGTGGGCAGTGCACTAAGAGAGAGAGGGAGAGAGACAGAGACAGAGATAGACAGACAGACTTGTATATCGTAGTATTGAATTAAGGTGGTTAGAATATAACATGGACATGGATATTATAATAGTAACCATACTTGAGAAATGTACTAGAAAAAAACATATAATTAGCTGTAAAAGTATTTGTAGGAAATTTGCGAGATGGATCCATTAGCCAATGAAAGAAATTTGATGAAAGCATTATTTAAGAAAAACATTCCGATGTTTCAGTTATTTACAAACCATTCACGATCGAATTCATTCATCCAGATCTTTCTTCTATTCATCCATTCTTCCACTTAAGTGATGCCCAGGTTCACCTTCATCACTCCTCTATACTGAAATGATCCGTTATTGTGCGTGTAGTTGACCGTGGAGCGACTAATGAGCATTTATCTTCATCGAAATGCGTGGAATGTGAACTATTTTCGACACCCTTTAAAGCAAGAGTTTTCCTGCTTAGCTTTAAGTCTGAGAAGATCCGCGAACCGTGTGTGATATATTTTGAAAAGCACTGGTATATTTGCAGAAGCCTAAAATTATAAAAGCATTGTTTTCAGAATTGTTATTATTAATTCAAAAAGAAAATTATTGAAGAGATGTACAATATATATATATATATATATATATATATATATATATATATATATATATATATATATATATATATATATATATACACACACATAAGTGTATAGTATGTTGCTTAAATTAATTTTAATTTTTGCATGCCATTACTTAGGTCTATTTCTCGATGTAAATCTGGATATGTGAGCGCCACACAGGCCTTTAGTATCATTCGTTAGGTCTCTCAATTTTTGCATTTTTAATATGGAAAATGATATCGTGTGTAGCTCCATGACATCGTCATAGACTACTTGAAATAAATAATAAATATATGTATGCTTAAAAGTAATAGCAAAAAGTATGTTCACACTTAGCGCTCTTCAAAAGACGCATGTTTTCTTTCTCCTTCTCATCTCTAATTCTCACAAAAATAGTAGGTTAAATAGGTACATGTAGTAATCCAAACTATATGCGCCTATTACCTGCAAAATTAATGTTAAAATTCACGATTTACTTTTTGAAAATGTTTTATTAACATTTTGACAATTGCAACTGTTTAACTAGGGAGTTAACTTCAATGGCATTGTGTTGTAAATTAACTCTCATATTGTGATACACAGTTTAGTTAACTGTTCGACAAAGAATAGACCGTCAATTTCGCGCTGCGTTAGTCTAGTTGTAAATGTAACTGTACTTTATCGTTGGACTGATTTTCTGGATTTAGGAATTTGACTGTTTTTGGACCTTTTTGCTGGCCGGCTTGACTTTGGGTCAATAGTATGTCTTACTATATCTATTGTACCAGCAGGCCCATTGGTTTATTTTAAAAGACAGTTTGCTGATCGCTTCAGGATCCTATATATATATATATATATATATATATATATATATATATATATATATATTATATATATATACTGTGTTTTTTGTAACTGATACCCCAAATTGTTTTAACAATAAAGTAAGAAGTGGGCCGATGTTCTTGAAATTTACAGTACTAGACCAGCAGCCAATTCTACAAAACATAGAAATATTTCGTTTGAATATCTTTAATAACGTGAAAATTATAGTTTTTGAATAGGAGTGGGGTCAGATAAGAAATTTCCGCTACAGGATTACGGGCGTATTACATGCAACGTAAAATTATCTCTATAAAAATAATATCTAAAACGTCACAAAATTTCAGCTAATGCTATTTTGAAGAGCAATCACTTCTCTGCAAAATGACGCAAAATACGTGCCGATATGTTCTTAATTGACAAAGTTATTGAACTTTTAATGCATGCATTACATGTCTGGGCGCAACTGCTGTCATCACAGCCACTGCAGCGGCGTCCTGTAGCGACACAGTTAAAATAACTTCTTCGTTTATTCTCTTCATGCAATGCATGCATAAAAAGCTCAATAACATTGTTAATTAAGAACATATCAGCAAGTATTTTACGTCGTTTTGAAAAGAAATGATTGCTCTTCAAAATAGCATTAGCAGAAATTTGCATTGCGTGTTAGCTAGTATTTTTTATAGAGACAATCTACGCTAAATGTAACAAGCCCGTAATCCTGTATTGGAAATTTATTATTCCCACTCATATTCGCGAAACTATAACTTTCACGACAGTATAGATATTCAAACAAAATTTCTCTATGTTTTATAGAATTTGCTGCTGGTCAAATACTTTAAATTTCAAGAACATCGGTCATCTTCTTACGACTTTATTGTCAAAACAATTTGGGGTATCAGTTATAAAAAACACAGTGTATGTTAAACAAAATTGTATATATATATATATATGTATATATATTTGTGTATATATATATATATATGTATATATATTTGTGTATATATATATTCATTTATTTATTTCTCAAAAACAGACAGGATCAAGATACATCGCACACATACACACATACGATCAAAGAACAATCAAAATGCATTATAAGAAACTTAACTAGAGTCCCTACTAATTACAGCACTAGCACTAAACTATTCTCAATATATTATGATGTTAAATGGTTAAGCCTGTAGAGCAGCTGCTGCCTGACAGTCAGTCTCAGAGTCGAATCCCAGCTGAGCTGTCATTAGCATTAAAATCATCTAATTATGATAAAATTCGTGGCTAAAGCCAATTTTTAACGTCAGTTTTTCTTTCGACAGCATAATTTTAGTGACGGGGAGAATACAGGATTGAACCCTGCACAAACTGATTCTCTGTCGAACAACATTCCAACAAGCCAGCGGTTCATCCCAATCGGACAACAAGAGTTTCCATGATTCCTTTTAGTTCAATCTTACTATACATAGTATACAGTACATGTAGGTTGCATTTGATATATTTTATAAAATGTTGTTAGTATAGGCCCCTATAGAGTGTAGAAATGACTTGATACACTCTCTTTCTCTCTCTCTCTCAGTTCAATGCCTACTAGCAGGTCCATGGTATACAACCTCCACTCATCTCTATCTTCCGTTTTCCACTTGCCCACATACAAGTGTATCTTTAAATCATCCAAATCGTTCCTATTGACATACCATTATTCTCCAGGATTCTGCATATGACTAGTAATGTGAACACGCACTATAGTGAAATAATCATATATGTTGATTTCCATCACTTTTAATACCACGTGTTTAAACCGTTAGACAATTTAGACCATTTTTCGTATGCAGTCCAGTAAATATCCGAGATTTTACTCTCAGATCAGCGCGGCTGGGCTTCGCCTCAGGATCGTGTCATTTAAAATTTTTAAATTTCATGATTTTACCCCTGCTAATAAGACATTCGAAGACGAGGTGGGCCCCTATCCCTTCCTCAGCTTCGACTAACATTTTATCATTTACAGGGCCGGGGCGTCATTCAACGTCATTCATTGAGAAAACAATCCTGCTTTTATATACTATATATATACTGTATATATATATCATATATGTATGTATGTATGTATATACAGGCCTATATATACACATATATATAAAATAAATATAGCTGATTAATCAAACAGCATCATTGGACGCAAAATGGAAGTTATACGAACCACTTTTTTAGTTTTACGCACATACAAACACACTCATATATATATATATATATATATATATATATATATATATATATATATATATATATATATATATATATATATATATCCCTGATGTCTCTGACATCCTCTATGTATGAGGAAACGGACGTTAAACCTTTCTTATATATATATATATATATATATATATATATATATATATATAATATTATATAGCATGAGAATATTTGACGTCAACCTTTCAACCATATTTTAAAGCTTTGAGAAGAATATTCGTCATTCGAAAAATGAGAAGCATAGTTAAGTTGATGTATAAAGAGATCTACTTTACTCCTTCAGAGCACAAAACGATTTTAGAATTGTGTTTGTAGAGATACATAAATTTGTCACTGGCGCTCACAAATAGGTTTTGAGTAACTTGTTTCCCCGCACCATTCCGTGAAATGTTTTCATTGGACTGATTTTCTGGATTTTGGAATTTGCACCGTTCTTGGACCTTCTTTTTGCTCGCCGGCTTGATTTTGTCTTAATAGTGCTCGATGCTGTCATGGATAACTGTAGCACTCTAATTGTTGTTATTATTATTACATTTCATTTCTACAAAAGTAAAGTAGGCCCCAATTTAAAAGATAATTTTTATATTTTTATCTTGTTAAATTTTAATCTTTAAACCGCAATGTTTGGGTGTTACTTTTGGGCCCAGAAAGTTTGACAGCTTGTTCAAATTGAAAATTGCAGTCTTTAATAAACGTTCGCTAAAGCAGAAACAGAAGAAAGCAACGGAAAACTACTTTGGATAAATTTATTTTCCTTAATTATTTATATATAGGCCTAAATTAAAATACATGGTTTGCTTCTATGAATTAATCAACTATGCAATTATTAGTAAATAAAGATGGTTCTTTGCGTTAGAGTCTTCAACCTGCTATCAAACAGAGCACAATGTGACAGTCTACAAAGCTGGTCTTCAAAAGCTGGTCTTCAAATTAACGTCAATTTCCTCACTCGAAAGCGATGTCAGTGACGAGAGAGTCTAGGATTAAAACCCCGCACATAATGCGTGGTCGAATATCTTACCGACATCGCCACTGACTTTATGTAATGTATTTGCATCGCATTAAATTAAATGTGAGTGGTAATTTGGAAAGCGTCAAATTTTACCCCTCCCTGGAAATATCTAAAATCTCCTGTCAGTAACAGTTGAGTTAAACTAACCATTCATTAGTTTTCAGCGAGTCCAGCGTCGGTACATCTCACTCAGATGGCCAATAAAATCCTTTGTGTGTGAATGCTATAAATAATATTTTCTGCTAAATTTTTCATAAAGTTGTCGCTAAATAGTCGAGTAAAACCCGTGGTTATATCAGCTGATAATTTTTCTTCTCTGTATGTAGCATTATATTTTAATTTACGACGTGAAAGCTCAGAGAATATTACATCTACTGAAAAATAATGAGAAATCGTATCAAATTCAACGTTTAATAGCATAAAGTTATAAAGTGTTATTTCAAACATATTTTCTCTTAACCGATTTGCACTAAAATGCACACACTATCTCTCTCACACACTTTCTCTCTTGCTTTCTTTCTTCTTTTCCTCTCTCTCTCTCTCTCTCTCTCTCTCTCTCTCTCTCTCTCTCTCTTCGTAGTAGTCTTTTCAAATACTATTTCCAAGGAAAATATTCCATTCTCAGTTTTGCTATTGCTATCACGATGGAGGACGCCCATTGGTAAAGCTGGTAAAGCTAAGATTAACGTCAGTTTCCTCACTTATTGGCGAACAAGCTGAACGAATCAGCAGGACTAGTCCTGCTGATTCGTTGATTTTCGTAAGGGTTTCCATCAAATGTTTGATATAATTTTTGAATTTTTTGATTTATATGCATGTAGGCCCCCTATAGTTTCTTAACTGGCTTCCCATGACCTTCCTTGACGTCCTAGTATATCAACAAAATAAAGCAGGTGTAGCAGAAATAAAGCAACAATATTATCTTAAAACGTATTGCTACTTTTGTGGTTCCCCAAGGCCAATTCGAAAAGGTACTAATATAGAACGGGTAGTACAATATCGCTATGTTGAATATAGAAAATGATAGAATTCATAGGAAACAATTAAAAATGATGGCATTTAATATATATAAATTGAAATTAACAAATAAAAAACTAAATCTTAAAGTTAGAATAAAAATCTTTAACACTTATATTAAATCAGTATTTGTTTATAATAATGAGTTATGGGTAGTAACAAAAAGCATAGAAAATGACATAGATGTTTTTCATAGAAAATTACTAAGAAATCTCCTAAAAATTCACTATCCATACACAATTAGTAATATAGATATATACGAAAGAACAAAAGAGACTCCTTGGAGTCAAATCATGAGAAAAAAAGATACAGTTGGATAGGCCATATGCTAAGACTAAATGAAAATACTCCAATTAGAAAAGCTTTAAAATGTAGACTACTAAACAACAAAATGAGGGTAGGAATGGGAAATAAGTACACATTAATTAAGCAATATAATAATGATATAAGTCAATTAGATACCAAATTCAGTCTTATGCAGGGTGATGTTTATGACTTTGCACAGGATCGTGATAAGTGGAGGCAGAGGTTTGAGGAGGATGCTCTGGTGTCCACCGAGTGACGTCGCGCAGAGTTATATATATATATATATATATATATATATATATATATATATATATATATATATATATATATATATATATATGGCTGGAGCCGTAGCGATGTCGGTAAGATACTCGATCGCGGATCAGTATGTGCGGGGTTCAAATCCTGGGATCGCCCGTCACTGACATCGCTTTCGAGCGAGGAAACTGACGTTAACCTTAGCTTTATCAGCTTTTTACAAATAAAACTAACAGATAAATCTGATGCCAGTCTCAGTTGTAAATCCAAGCATCGGCGCTGTGATGAAGACAAACAAGGGTTGTATCGTAATATTAACGAGACAACGAGAATATACAACGCTACAATAGGAAACAATTAAATGTCTGTCATTTGCTTGCTTGTTTTAGGATCAGAAGCGCATTTGGAACTTCGGGAGCAATCCTACCTACCTCAGGTTGAATTAACTTTTTTAATCCGTTTAAAACAGCCGGGTTTTTAGTATATTCTTTTCTACAAAAGCTGTAGGGAATTTTATGAAACTTGTTAGAGAACAGAGAGTGTTTATGCACAAGAAATCGTTCATTTAACTCTATTATTCAGGTGTGTCTATCTCTGGCGTATTTAATGAATTAAATCTCAACGAATTCGGCGTCAATTTCGAAAGCATAGAATAACAAAAGAGACAACACAAAATATCGCACTGTCAGTTCACTTGAAAAAACATCTTCTGTAAAAGTATACACATGTATATATTCTGTATATATTGTATTTGTTTATACTATATATATTTTTTTATTGCTTTACTTCAGGTGTAAAAACCCATACATGAATCTTGCACATAGAACAATGCAACAAAAACCAGAAAAGCAAATAGTCTGCCCATAAATTGAGCTATAGGCCTAAAACAATTGCGTATAGAATTAGACATACAAGGCTATAATAGGCTCAGAACATCAAAACACTTAACTAGCATATTAGCATTATCCAGCAAGCACATTCTAAACTTTAATCTGTAATTTGAAAGGATAGTATAAAAACTAGGCAATCCGGTTTCTAGCAGCGCGATGGTTAGGCTGCTGTAACGTTTGTATCCCAAAAATATTTTAATACATTTATTATAGCAAGATCGAAAATTCTCTATTGAACCTATTGTAAACGACGACCATAGTGCCACATCATAGAAGCACATACATTAGGATTTGAACAGGACCTTCTTAACATTAAGAGAGAAATAAGCAAATCTACGCTTTAATATATTCGTACCCATAAACATACCACGTATTTCACGCTGTATATCGTTATTATCACGACCATCATTGGTTATAATATGACCTAAATATTTAAACTGCGTTACATAATTAATAAAAGAATTGTCCAACTTAAATCTTGGAAATTCCTCTAATACACTCCAATTTCGATCCTTAGGAGCAAACATCATGGCGACAGTTTTACTAATATTAAAAGACAGGTTAATAACTTTAGCGTTAAACTGAAGCACATCTATTAAATACTGTAAAGCTCTCCAGGAAGGAGCAATAAGAACGATATCATCAGCATATGCATGAATGTTAATTAATCTATTATTAATTGCACAACCAATCCCGGTATCTACTACGGCTCTAACCATATCGCGTATATATCTAGAGAACAAATACGGTGAAAGTACACTTCCCTGACGTGTACTTTCAACTTAGTATATATATATATATATATATATATATATATATATATATATATATATATATATATATATATATATGGGTGCGTGTTTATATATACAAGTTCATAAAGTAAAAAAGTAAACTGAAAAAAGAAAAAGGTAATAAAGAAACTGTCTTTCTCTCTCCATTTCTCTGTCTGCCAATCTTTCTTGCTGCCTATTCGCTTATAACTCCAAAGTTACATTAAATCTTTTCAAACTCAGGGTCGAGATCTTGTTACCATATTTGACGCCGATGCTAAACAAAGACAAAGAGCTCACATATTTTATTTGTTATTGACCTGACGGCTCTTTCTACTTGTACAAAAAAAACTAAAGAATCATGGAGCATCTTCGTGTAAAACTTGGCAATCTTCTGTAGTACGGATGAAACTTTGTATGGCCGAGAACGACGTACAATGGACTCAGAGTCGTGAGTTAAAATACCCAAAGAGTTTAAATCAAGAGATAATGTTAGGCCTATTTATATTTACGTCACTTATAACATTGCATAGTGAAACTGTTGTCCTAGAGCTATTGTTGTTGCTGCTGTTGTTGTAGCGCACGTTGTAAAGCTGTTCACCATCTAGTAACAATTTTTAGCTTCCTCTCTCAAATATATAGCCTATTAACTGTTTATGCTAAATATGTAATTTGTTATACTGTTTCTGTTGTAATTTCTGTACCGTAACATTCTGCGGTTGTCAGATTGAAAAGTATCTACAAGTTAATAATAATAATAATAACAACAACAATTAGAGTGCTACAGTCATCAATGACAACATCGAGTACTATTGAGACAAAATCAAGCCGGCGAGCAAAAAGAAGGTCCAAAACGGTGCATATTCCAAAATCCAGATAATCAGTCCAAAGTTACAGTGTAATGCATGCTGTCTCTAATTATATAACAGTAAACGCGTTGCATTATATTGTTACCTGTCGCACTAATGCCTGTGTGACAGAATTCTGACTGTTAAATTGCATTAAACATGGAAAACTTAATTGCATCGGTCGCTGCTATATTTGATAATAATGGGCCGTCAATTTCGTAGTAGAATGATTTGAAGCGGACAGGATTTCCTGTATCTACTGGTTTACATGCAGAGATCTGAAGCGAATGATGCGATATACAGGTGCACTAGTGTACGTAGATGTCTAAGATAACGGGCTCAGTAAACTGATGTGCATTATATGATTATCAATGGCTAATATCATTGAAGGTAATATCATTATATAATATGGTAATATCATTGAAAGATATCGTCCTATATCCGTATACTTAGCTTCCGCTTGAATTGAATCATGTTTATTTCACTTCAGGAAGTATCATACGTAAGAAATACATGGAGATGACGTAAATTAAGACACAGAGGCCACGAAAGCACTAACATGTGCACTGAACTTCTCTACCAACTTAGCATAAAATCAAAGATAACTATTTGGAATAGCTGACACAATGGCATTTATGATTTACAACCAGTTCCTTGTTCCGACAATGTGTGGTTTGGTAATTAGGACACCTGCAGATATTGGTGTATCCTGGATGCAACAAATCTGACGTTAAATTCAACAACAGAGTCTATAACATGTCTATAACGATTGCCCTGCTGCAATTCAATTGCTATTTATACTATAGTAATTTCAAGTCAGAGATCTGGTTTGTAATGATATAGTTTTATTAAATAAGTATGTCACCCTGAAACTCTCAACAAGAACAACAACAACAATACGATTAGAGTGCTACTGTTGCCCATGACAACATCGAACACTGTGAAACATTAACCTTTGGTTTAATGCACAGAATGGCGAGGCAGGCTTCGTTACTCTACCTTATGAGGAAGGCGAGAGTAGAGGCATTAAGTTGTGCAAGAGCGTCAATCAGGAGGCAGCAGTGGTCAGAGTCGATCAAACAAGTCCTTCCAGCGACACACTATCCAGAGGTAAGTATCGATATATATATATATATATATATATATATATGTATATATATATATACATGTATATGTAAATACGTGTACATGTACATTCACACATACACACATACGTATACATATAGAGGCTATATATATATATATATATATATATATATATATATATATATATATATATATATATATACAATTTAGATAAAGGCAGATGTAGTAAAGAGAGTTTGGAGGGAAGAGCTGGATTAAGCTAGAGAGAGGTAGACCATAACTGACGTAGGATGTGGTGATTAACAAGGACATGAAAACTTGAGAATTGACTGATGATATGGTGTGGGGCAGAGAGGATGGAGAAGGCCTATTCGTATCCCGACCTTGGTTACACTGGAATTTGAGGGAAGATGATGATGGTAATAATGGTGACATGTACGTATATATGATCTTTATTCACCAAAATACATGGCAGTAAGAACAGAACAAGAAATGAAAAGAAACTAACTAACAGAACAACAGAAACTACGGATTAACCATCAAAGAGTCTGAAAGTAGAAAAATATAAACTAAAATCGCCGTTTATCTTAGGATCGACTTTCCATAAACTAATTAGGTTAATATACCTTCAAAATACGTACATCATCATCATCTTTCCTTTAATTCTAATTTAACTAGGCTCGGGATACAAATGGACCTTCTCCACCCTTTTTTTCCCATACCATATCAAAATCAAGTCCTTTCATTTTAGATAATTTTGTAACAATTTCTGAAGCCTAGGCTCTCACCAACCAGCTGATAATAATTATAAGGAATTGCACATATATATAATCTCGAGTGCTCCATGTGTTGCGTAAGGGTTGCTTGAAGAATTGACCAATAGGTGACTGAAAGTGTTGTAGAAGGCGACTAAAGCACAAGATCTAAACCAACGTCATAAAGGGCCTTCTACAACACGTAGAGTCAACTATTGGTCTATTCTTCAAACAACCCGGACACAACACGGGAAACACTCAAGATAATATATATGTGCAATTCTTTATAATTATAATCAGCTTATAATTTTTTAAATAATGTTTTATTATTATTTTCAGGTGACGTAATTTCTGCAATCACATTCCAAACTAAAGAAATGACGCTTGAAGACTTCAACAAACTGCTTGCAATGCCTTACCCGGTTAAGCTACACATAGCTCGTGGGTCACTTGGAGTTCCAATCAATCAGTTGACCATTCATTCCGAGAATAATATCGAGGTGGCTTCTGAAGAGAAGCAACAAAAGATTCAACCGGAAGTAAGCTCTGGCATAAAAGCTCCGGAAACTTTTACCGTCTCATCTGACTATTTTAATTTAGTAAAACAACCCAATAAGCTAAGCGCAGAAGAGTTTGTGGTGGAAGTGGAAACACCGGGATATATCAGCAAAGTTGAGGGTAATATGTCAGACGAACAGAAAATACAATTTCCAGAAGAAGAACTGGAAGTCAGGCATAAGGACACAGGTGTGGAAGTGGAAATCGACGGCAAAAATATTCCAGCTAGATATGAAATTCAAGGAGAAAATGCTGATATAGAGAGTAGCTTTGACCCTGACCTCAACGTGGCTGATTTTATGAAAACAGACGAACAAACTTCCGTGACTGACTTCACTTTTGCTGATAAAGCAATGAAAGGTTACAGTTATTCCTTGGACTCAGGAGTGGGAGTTAGAGAAGTAGTCGTCATACCGTTGAAAATCAATCAATCGAACGAGGTCGACTGTGATTCCAATATTGATCAAGGACGTCACTTAGACCTTAAAATCGATGGCTTCGAAGAATTATCGCGAAACTCTGAAAATATTGGAAACAGTAACCTTGAACTCTGCGAATTTATGACAAAAGGTTGCAATTATTCAGTGGACCCAGGAATGGGTAAATTTGAAATTAGCGAAACAAGTTTGAATTTAGATGCACCGGAGGATGCAAAATTAGAATCTGACATTGATAAAGACAAGCATTTTGGAATTTCTGAAAATAAAGAAGGTGAAGGAATTGACGTACTGGCTGATAAATTATCAGAAAGTACTCAAGTACCCAGAAGCCATTCATTGGATAATACTGCCGGAAGTTCGGAAAATGAATCTTTGATAAAATTAGCAAAAAATAAGTTTCCTAATACTTTTAACCTAACTGACATTCAAGAGTCAGTGATAAATTCTGCCGAATCAAAAGCAAAGAACGAATATCCCAATAGAGATGATTGGAGTGAAATATCAGAAGCAAATTCTAAATATAAGTTACCTGAAATACCTTCACACAGTGCCTCCACTGTTGCAGACTCTCATCCAATTCCTGATTCTATTAATATTACGAATAAAAGCGATCAATTGTCAGCTGATAAGATAGCAGCTGAAGAGGAAGGTAATGCAGATGACTCAGAAGCTGGAGTACATATCAGGTCCCTCATGCCACTTAGAAGAGTAGCTGCAGGCATTGCCGAGATGGAGCCTGAACTAAACAGCCGCAGCTCTGCCAATGATAGCGAAAGAGAAGTGTCATTATCGAGCCAGTACTTAGAGTACATTAGCGGGCCAGTTGATGAGAGAGATGGCGCAATGGAACTGAGATTGGACATGCGGGATGTTAATACAGAATTAGGTAGCCCCAAAGCGGAATTGGATAGTTCCAGGGCAGAATTTGATAATCCCAGGCCGCAATTAGAGATTCCCAAGCCTGAATTTGATAGCTCTAAACCGAAATTAAATGCTGGCACGGATTTAAATAGTTTCAATCCGGTAGTAGATATGTATACGCCAGATATAAACATTTCAAAACAAGAGAATGTTGAAGATGAAGTAAGGGTTTCGAATCCAAATATGAAACCATATGAAACTAATCATAATGATGCTCAGGAGGCTCTACAAACCACGGCACCTGATTTTAAAAAGACTGATGATTTGGAATCCGTAGCGCAGGATCCGGTTGCCGATGTGAAGGCAAAAGATTTGCAACTAGAAGTAGATCCCAGTTGTATCACAATTTCATCTAACGCGACAAAATCCAGTTCTGTGTCAGTTTCGACTCCAGTTCATACTGTTGATGTAGCCCAAGACGCAAATAAACCTGTGGAGCTTCGAACCACTCCAACAGTGGTAACGCTTCGATCAAAATCTGTCACATCAGCTGGAACAAAGCCAATTTTCTCAGATGCCAAAACTGCAACAGATGTCAAACCCAAATCAGGAATTGGGGCCAAGCTTAAGGGATTATTTCATACTGGAAAGAAGTCCGCAAAGGAAGAAAAGCAGAGAAAATCGAGTACTGAACTCGGATCACCTGGATCTCCATCAAGCGAGAATGCCTTATCACTTAGCTCTCCAGTTATTATCAGTTCAGATCTGCAGATAATCGATCCCTGTGCTCCAGTTATTTATCATGCATCGAGCTCAGAATTGCTTGTTCGAGAATTTACTTCTGATTCATTAGATTCCGAGCCTGCCGTGGCTGCGTCAAATGAAAACACTCCTGTCAAAGCCGTGAAGATCTTACCTGAACAGCCGCCATCTATCGGCATCGAACCAATCGGAATATCTATTTCAGATGTCGCACTGAAGGAAAATGTCAGTAGGGAAATGGAAGCTGAAAGAGATCAAATTGACAGAAAAATAGAAGTAGAACCATTTCAAAGTCGACTAGATGAACATAATGGAGACCTCCAGCAAGATTTACAGGCAATAGATTCACAAGTACGAGTAGATAATTATGACGAAAATGCACACAACGCCGTTACACATTCCGATCCTCTTACAGACGTTTCGCCAGGGAAATTGCATGAGAAGCCGCTACCAACTCTCTCTGATTTGTCCGCTGATAACCATGCACAAAATCCAGATAAAGATTTTTCACATCACCTTGCCGAGATGCAACAAGTTGAAACTCATCCTGGTTTGCCCCACAAGGAAACCGATAGTCTCGAGCTGGAAAATCAAGATCAGTCGTCGGATACGTTAGATGACAGTGATATGGAATTCGGTCAGACGGTTGTTGAGCTGTCAGCCTCTGGCAGGGTAAGAGAACCAGATGACGTCACTGGCAGGTTTAAACAACCAGATGACGTCATTGAGTGTGATTCACCAACATCTGAAGACCCGCTCAATAGCATAGTGATTACATTCCCGGAAGATGAACCCGTTCTCACCCAAGAGTCTGTTCAAATTAAAGCGCCAGGTTCAATCCATTTAGATGACGCCGACCCGCCAAACACCAAAGAGATCAAATGTAACGAAAGTGATCGAACAGAAAATAAATTAGAGGCTTCTGTTGATAAAATTGAAGTAAATCTGTCGCACTCGGCGAAAGAATCTGATGTACCAACCTCAGAAATTGATTCGACAATCAACAGTCCGACTGATGAAGAAATAAAAGCCTTTACTAATGGAGATGATGAAGGTCTGAAGGAATCCGTGATGGATGGAGAACATAAGTCATCTGGAAGAGAAAATGATGGAATTAAATCTCCTATCGAAGGAGTAAGTAAATCTGTAGTTGCACCTGAGCAGGCCAATCCTGATGGCAATGCTGTAGTAAGAACTAGAAAGGTTTCATTCGCTGAGCCAGACGGTGTGACAGTTGAGTTAACTCCTGGTGGACTGGTGAAGACATCAAGGACGTCACCACCTGAGCAAAAAACTGAGAAAAAGAAGAAAGGATTTTTTCACCTGAACTTTGGGCGCAAGAACAAATCTGACGTCAAGATGGAACAAAAGTCTCCTGCTTCTTCAGCACTAAAGTCGCCATCTCTCGTCGGTCCTTGCCCCACCGTAATAGAAACAGATAAAGTTGTTCTCTCTGCCAAAAGTTCCCCCATCGAACATCTCGTTTCGTCTGATGTTCAGAATGAAATCGATAGAGTTGATAGTAAAGCAACGATTAATGCAATTTTGCCAAAGTTTAGTACGGCAGTGCGAGCAGATGTAGAATTCCCAGATCTAGGAAAGCACGAGGTGATCAGCGAGAAAGCGCCTTCTTCATCCGTTCTAGCAGAGATTGACAGAGTGGACAAGAGATTTGAACTCAGCGGTCTGCCAGCATCTGAAGACATCATGACTCCAGAAGAGCTCAAGAGAGATAATGATGTATCCATAACTGTTCCAGAGAATCTGGAGACTGTTCTACCGCAAACAGACGTAGAATTACCAAACGACAGATCCTATAGTTTAAAGCTTACAGACGATGTTGAGAATCAGAATAAGAACCGAAAAAGTTATTCCGACGAAATGATCGAGGATATTACTCCTGTAGAAGCTGCTTCTCTTGAGGAAGGATCAGTGCATATAAATAATGAAAGGTCTGGAAATGTGGATAGGGAAATACAGTTAAATCCTCAATTTCAAGACTTCTCTGATAATATTAAAACGGAAAATTCTCAGGATAATTGCAATCATGTAAAATCCAGCAGTAAGGATATTTTAGAAATAGTAGCTTCTGGCACAAATTTGGATTCAGGACGAAATGTCCTAAATGCTGAAACTTTATTTAATGGAAATGAAGACTTGGCTACTAAGGATATGGAAGAAATTCATCAAATTGAGTCCACGTCTGAACGCGAAGCGGATCTACCTGATATTATCTCAGATGAAGGTTTTGTGTTGAATGGATTTACACAGTCTGACAAAGTTCTGAAAAGTACAAATTTTCCAGTAGATAACACGAGACAGATTAATGCAGTTCACGATTATTCAATAATGCAACAGACGCAAGGATTGACCGCATCTGATCTAAGAATACTAAATGACAATCGCGATTCTTCTGAACAGAAAACCGATCAAACACTGTCAGAAAGTGAATTTTCATCTTCAGTACAATCTAGCCCAAGCTGCTCAGATCAGTCTGACATTCTGTTGACTAATAACGGACACAAATCAGACATTGCTTTTGATGACAGGGGGATATCGTTTAACAGAATTCACGCAAAGCTGCAGCGAGACAACAGTCAAGACACGTTCTACACAGCTCGTGAAGGCGACGACACGGACGTCGACAACATCACAATGACGAGCAGTATGGATGAAGATGATGTCGACACGAGCTTCACGAGCTTTGAAAACGATAAAGTTCTCTTTCAGGGGTCACTTATGCAGTCAAACCTGCAGCCAGAGTTGCAGACAAATGGTCGAGAAGGTGGACCGTCAGATGTGTACAGCGAAGATGAGGCTAGTGATTATAATGATGCAAGAGAATCGACAGAAGAAGAAACGGAATCCGATGAGGCTTATGGACTGGACGGTCGGCGAACCTCGGAGAATCTGGAGAAGTTTTATTTTGGGATGTCCAATACTTTGGAGGATAGCGATACTCAGGTATAATAAAAATTAACATATTTTTATTCGTATCTTTAGTTTGACCATCTGATTTAGTTTTACTTATCTGCTCTATTATTACTATTAGAATTTCTTTATTGCGCAGGGGTAACGTCATGAAGTTTTAAACGATAGATCCTAAGGTGAATTGAACCCTCGTGGGTTCGAATCCCAGCCGCGCTGACCTGAGAGTAAAATCTCGGACGTTCAATGGACTGGTTATACGGAAAATGGTCTTTATTGCCTAACGATTTAAACATGTGGTAGTAAGTGATAGATATCAACAAAACTGATCGTTTCACTATAATGCGCAATTTAGTTTTCTTAGAGTTCTGTCATCAACAACAACAACAATTAGAATGTTACTGTCTTACTTTACAGCGTAGAGCACTATTGAGTCAAATCTACAAGCAGAGAGGGGTCCAAGACAGTGGCGTAGCCAGCATTTAATCTTGGGGGAGGCACCTATATATATATATATATATATATAATATATATATATATATATATATATATATATATATATATATATATATATACAGTATATATATACAGTATATATATATATATAATTATTATATATATATATATATGTATATATATAAAATTATTATTATATATATATAAGATACTGCACAAATATATATATATATAAATATATATTTCTGGTGCATAAATACATGTATATATATATAATTATAAATATATATCCTATCTTAGTGCGTTGCCTATTGGCAGGTTCCTGGTATATAACTCCTCAACATACTTCTGTCCTCCGCCTCGTCCTTCATATCAACATACGAATTATAGTTATCAAATCATCCAGCATCCCAAGTCTCGGTCTTCTTCTCAGTGTCGCCCATATAGGCCTACGACTAAAATAATGGGATGCGAAAATTTGTTTGAGCTGTTTGAACATCTAGGTTTTTCAGGCCCACTTATTCCACTAATGGAGGGGTATTGAAAATCAGTAATCCATCTCGGATAGATATAGTCCCTACAATACAAGAAATATATTCATTCCGCTATAGGTCTTTATCCTCGCAATGAAAAACATTAGTTAAAACTTATTAATCCAAGCTAATATATGCTAGTAAAGTGAGCACGCTTACTTTCAGACAAATTGGACCTAACCTTTTTCCAACTGAATAATGATTTTACTAACTAATGACTTAGCCTATATCTT
The DNA here is from genome assembly GCA_905160935.1 of Enchytraeus crypticus. Classification (NCBI taxonomy): domain Eukaryota; kingdom Metazoa; phylum Annelida; class Clitellata; order Enchytraeida; family Enchytraeidae; genus Enchytraeus; species Enchytraeus crypticus. Next base: position 2,545,072 of record CAJHZI010000245.1, on the reverse strand, counting down.
CAATAGTAAGGTATAAACTTACATAATCTTATGCTTACATTATACATCAATTGTTATTCTGATTGCTTGAATTAGGCCCTACTTAAGCGCATTAATTATAGACCAAACGATTTAAGAGATACTAGCTAAACAACCTATAGTATGCTAATGTTGTTCTAATAAAATATAGGTCATATTTTTGACCGACATAACTCTTTAACTGAAAAAATCAGACTGAATGCAGATTGTCGCGGCAATACATACAACTACATGTACGTCCCTGGCCTCTTTGTCTAGTTCCTCTCTACAGTCCGGTGCACAGAGGCTGAATCCAGACTAATTACACGACATTAAGATAAGGGATTCAACTGAATGACAGGATTGACGGTTAGGGCAGGGACTATCTGACATCAGATTGAATTGACATCTGATTTGAATTAAATAGGCTACTTGTTGAACATTTGGATTTACACTGTATTATTTTTTCTTAAATCTGTCAGCATGAAATAGTGTTAGCATGTTTCCTTATCAGGATACAATCTGCTGTCTCTGAGAAAGTGAAGCTGTGTCTTTGATCTTCGCACTTACCGGTTTGCTTCCGTATTTCTTCTTTACTGTTACTATAAACAAATATCTAATCTCATTAGATATTCTTGCACGTTGACGCTCAATTCTCTTTAGAACAATGTATAACAGCCACACAGTCATTTTGTGTAGCTGTTAGTGGCAGTGAGGGTGAATGAGAGGAGGAGCGGTGAAAAGGGAGGGAGTGGGGGCGATTGTAAGAGTTTTGTGAGCGGTTGAGTCAAATGGGTAAAGAAGAGAATAATGTCTCATGGGAGGATGTGTGCAGTAGGTGTGACTGTGACTATCTTGAGATCATCGTTAAATTTGTATTAACAATTCGATCGCCTTAATTTTTAACAACCATCCACAGCTCTTACCTCCTGAATTCCCAATAGCTACTAGAAGCGGGACAGATTGTCTTTTCATTATCATATTATCTTCACGTACAACATTCGATGATTCTGTCATATTTAAACCGTCTGAGCTCAAGAAAAAATCATATATGAATTATGAATAAATAAACATAAATATGCTCAAATAAATGAACGAAGACGAATTAGCACACATAGCACTAAGCTCAAACTCTGAGCAATTTGCGCACTTAAATTTTGGGCTTGATAACATTTTTACATGACATGCCCCCCCCCCTCGCTACGCCACTGGTCCAAGAACGGTGCAAAATCCAGATATCCAGTCCAAAGTGAAGGCATACTAATTGCTTGAACAGTTGTGTTTTGCTTTGATCGGCTGCTATTTGTAAGAAGTCAAATACTGCAATGTCTTGATAACTCAACATCAAGTAGTCGGGCTTAAATTATTCTGATTGTGCTAATAATAGTATTAGAATTTTCAAAATTCAATGTGATGAAATTCCAATCTCCAGAAATTTAGTGAATAATGGCTATTGCACTGAATACTTTCTATCCTAGCCTGGAACTGCACTCTAGAATTTGTATGCCTTTATTTTTCCTAATCGAATAGGCTTTTTGAATTTTCCATAGTGCTCAGTATTATCATAGACGATAGTCTCACTCCAATATTGGTATTAGTCTCAATCCGATATTATTACTGTTATTTTTAGCATATCCTATGTAACTATTTAAATATATCAAATTTTACTGAAAATTGATAGAAGACTGCCTAAGATACTATTTAAAAGGGATAGAAGTCATCGGGTATGATCATTCCAAATGTGTATTTAATCAATAATTTTTCACACCCATGCATTGTAATAGTATCACTTATTCTTCATTGAATTGATGTGTGCACTTTGTGCAATCGGGTATATTTGAGTTGATTTATAGTGTAGGACCGATTCGATGGTTTAATTTTCATTCATATATCATCACTGTTGCTTTATATTTTAAAATAAAGACACAGCTGCACGGTAGTGGACTCAACAACGTTATACTATACATGGGTCAAACAGAGATATCCTACATTGTATTACTTTACTATACCAATGCTTGTATGTGCGTGTATGTGCTTGTATGTGCTTGTACGTGTGTGTGCTTGTGTGTAATTGTATGCTTATATGTGCGTGTATATGCTTGTATATGCTTGTGCGTGTATGCTCTTGTGTGTGCTTGTATGCTTGTGTGTGCTTGTGCGTGTATGTGCTTGTATGCTTGTATGTGCGTGTATTTGCTTGTGTGTGCTTGTAAGTGCATGTGTTGGTGCATGTATGTGCTTGTATGGGCTTGTATGTGCATGTATGTGCCTGTGTATGTGCATGTATGTGTATCAATATATTTGTCAGGACTCAACGAGTTATACTATACATGGGTCAAACTGTGCTATCTTACATTGTATTACTTTACTATAAATGTGCTTGTATATGCATGTATGTGCTTGTATGTGCTTGTACATGCATGTGTTGTTGGTGCGTGTGCTTGTATGAGCTTGTACGTGCATATATGTGCTTCAATATATTTGTCAGGACACGGGCACACTGAAAGCGGTCAAGAAGAAGTCCAGTACAGGACCCCCCACCTCTTCCTCCCAGTCCGGGACTCGCTCAGCTGCCAGTGGAACAGATCAAATCACAACCTGGAAGCTCGAGATGGACCGGAAAATGGAAAGCAGAAATATCCAAACTTCATACGAGCCTCCTGAGTTCAGCCATCCTCAAACCATTCGGCTAACGGCGGCTCAAATCTCAACCACGGACACTCTCAGGTCACACGACTCCGGGTATCACGAGCATCGGCTCTCAAGCTTTGACTTAAGTGACCTAGTTCTAGAGCCACTGGAATTACCGAGTGATGAAATAACGGAGGAGCACACAACGCATACGGGTTTAACGGCCGTAACAACGGACGAGGATGATTTCAGTTACAGTTGGAAGACGAAGAAGTACGAGAATAATTCGGTCAATAGGCATGAAGGCACTGGGAAATCTTCTTTTTCGAATCGGCTCCACAGACCTGACCAGGTTGAACCAGATATGACGACTGATTTAAAACAAGTTGAGAAGCCGGACTATATTTACAGAGAGCGTAAGAGTAGGCAAGGTGAGGATAATACCTATCGCGATGGACAGGAGTAATATATTTAAACATTATCCACAGCTGTAACGTTTTCAATTGTCAAACAGTTCACCATATAGGGCGTCAGATAACATCACGATATTTCCAACAACCAATACAATATCTGGATATATTGAGATAATCTACTTAGTTAATTAAATCCGAAGGACTCTATTTCAGGTCGGATGAGCCAATCATAGAGCAAAACAGCGGATAAGATAGGACAGATAAATGAATAAAATATCAAACTGCCTGACGGTTTAAATATATGGTAGTGTCTGCAGTTGATATCATCATGTTTAATCATTTCACTGCATTATGTGTTTAGTATTTAATCTTTTACTATTAATCAGCTAATTTGATTTATCAATTTTTAATTATTTAATAACAGTATCTTTTGTTAGGAATCGTGTCGTTTTCACTTTTAGTATTTATTGTATTTGTTTGTTTAAACAAACAAATGTCTAAATGAATGTCTAAATAGCGTAGAGGTAACGTCATGAAGTTTTACATGACAGATCCTGCTGTGAATTGAACCCTCGCGGGCTCGAATCCCGGCCGCGCTGATCTGAGAGTAAAATATCGGACATTCACTGGACTGGTTATATGGAAAATGGACTAAAATAGCCTAACGGATTAAACATGTGGTTTTAAAAGTGATAGGTGTCAACATAGTTGATTATTCACTATAATGCGCGTTTACTTTTTTTTTACTTTTTACAATGACTGCACAATTTCATTCTGAGGCCTAGCTATGCTGATTTTTGTTATATTGTACATTGTAGTTTGCATTTACCTCATCAACGTATCATAGATGTTAACGGTAGCAATATGCTCGCCTATTAATTATTTTATACAAGAGTTGCAAACCATTGCTCAAAATAAATATCAGTGTTTCGTTTTCGCCTTAGACATTTGGGTACGTAACGGCCTAACCCTTTCAAGTGTTTAGATCTATTAGATATTTGTCCTTATTAGGTCCTTGTCCCATAAGCTTTTAAGGAATTTGCATTTAAATTCGACATTTTGCACTAGTTTAACTGATACATTTGTATTAGACTACCTTTTAGCTATTTTCAAAAGTGTTAATTTTTTATTTTGGCTTTAGCTGTTAAAATAAGAAACATAATAGAATTAGATATTGATTGAAGTAAGCAATGCGATATTGTTGATCCTATCCATTATGTCCGGACTAGTGAAGAATAGACCAATCGTAGACCTAATGTGTTTGCAGGATCAGAAACGTTAGGTTTACTCTAATATGAGGATAGAATTGGGAAACAACGTTAGATTTAAGCCCTATTTCTTTAAAGACAATGGCTACATAAACTCATAGCCAGTGATGGACATTTTAACAAAATATTAGTTATATAGTTAACTAAGAAAAGTAGTTCAACTTGCGAAAGAGAGAGAGAGAGAGAGACAGAGGCAGAGATAAAGAGAAAGAGAGAGAGATAGATAGATAGAGAGAGAGAGAGAGAGAGAGAGAGAATGAGAGAGCGAGAATGAAACAGAGAGAGAGAACATTATAAGTCATGTATACATGTACATGTAAGTTATATGTGAGCTAATGCAAAAAAATTTCTCCCAAAAGATGGAACAAAACCGCGCTTACATTATTAGATCCTTGATTACTTGTTCTCTTAAATTTGTACAATTTTGACGATTGATTAAAGTGGCAGAGCCAAAACTCATCACCTGCACGATCTCGGTTAAAGTCATTAAAGAGTTTTAAATTAACTAAAGTTAAAACAAGAGCAGTAATTAGAGCACTAATCTCCTCATAAAATGACAATATCGAGCCATACATATAGCCATCGCCGATAGACAAACCGAAGGGAAGTGCAATTAACGTCAGATGAAATTGTTTTAAGATTAAAGATTAATTATAAATCGATGATGACATGTTAGCTGGTTGGCTTTGCATGCAACCAGAAGGCAAGAAATTAAAGTTAGGCCTACAATCCCGATCGATCGAAGATTTTAGAACAAATATAGCGCTTTTAGCCAAATTATAAGCAATCTCATAATAAAATGAAAGTTACTTTCGTAAATGTAAAAATATAAATTAGTTAAGAAACAATTTAATAATTTAAACACTTTGAGCACATTAATCCAATAGATCTTTTCGGTAATAGCTGTAAATAGAACATTGTGACACCAAATATAAACAGTGGACTAGAAAAAGTAAACACATAGAATACTATTGAAATGTACTAGTTCCTCATAAAATTTCTAATACAAGTTTTCTTTTGAAATGTTATTTACTTTACAACCTACTATACGTATATTAATTAAAGAATAACTTGACACTTATAGTTTAACTCTTTCACCCATTATAACGGTAGAAGTCACAAAATTATAAATCAGCCACTGACGAAGTTAATCGAATAAGCTTATCAACAATTAGTTAATTAATTTGTAACTTTTCAAGGTATCATCCGGATGACATACCACTTTGCAGTCTACTAATATAATTGAGTACTCGCTTGGCTAATTCATTAAATTAGTACACTCTTGCACTCTTTAGCCACTTTACGGAACTTTGACACAAAATAAGTTCTGAAAACGTCTTACTATAAATGCTTTTGTTGCAAACTAATTAAGAATAGTTCTATGCTGAGCAAAACGTGTTGCTTTGTGGGCAACACAGACTGAGTAATATGACATTTCTGAGAGATTATTAATAACTTTTATTAGTTACCTGAGCGATTATTCTGATTGGTGTTGAATGTAAAGATGATTAACTGATTATGAGGATTGTTGGCTGTATATAATAAGATGTCAATAAGATCTCTTAAGATCTTTGGAGTTAGTGAGTGCATCATGCACTTGGGCGTAAACACATCATTGATTTATAATATTTTTTATTTTATTTTCTCTGTGATTATTTCTAAGTTTTAACCAAGATTTACTGACCTTATTTCGTGTGCTATTTGGCAATAAATATGCTTATGTGTTACGATCTGTTTTAGACTTCATGTGCATGACTATAATCAGTTACTTTTGTTGATATTCTGTTTTTGCTCAATATTTATAGTCTATCACTTGTATATAAAATTTTGTCTGATGACATGTTATCATGAAATGATCAGCTACTCTGATTATAGGCCCCTTTCTTTGAAAAGCATCTGGGTTAATCTTTATTTGATACGATGGCGCTATTTTATGCTACTATTCATTTACCGGTTTTATCTTTTAAACATGTCCCAGTAAACCTCTAGTCTTTGATTCTATCACATGGCCAATTAATTACTTAATTTCTGCTCGGGATAATCAGTTAAATTTAAATGACGTTAAGTAATTTGGATAATATTACCTACAGATAAACTGAGATAATTATAGTTAGTTTTGAGTGCTCTTTAAAGTACATGTATAATTGTATATACCTGGATTAAGAATTTTAAAAAAAAGTTTTGGTTTAATGAAGATTAAGAGGGAATTTTTGAGAGTCCATCTCTATTATGTCTACCGTTTGGACCAATTAGTTCCTCTTGAATACGGCGAAGGCACTATATAACATGTAACAGTCTGGTCTGGCCGAATTTGAACGATCTTTAGAAAATCTCTCAACTCCTCTCCCAGGGCATTAATTAGAAGTTTAACTTAATTACAAGTTGTTACTTAATTACTATATGTAAGTATAAATGCTAATTTCAGAAGTTTTTAAATAGATTTTTAGAGGCGTGCAATTTTAAAGTTTGAGATAATAGAATTATAGAAGAGTATGTGAACACTGAAGGTTTGTGTAAAGACTTGACATCATGCTATCAGCGATTAGACAGGGAGTTGTCAGGATAAACTGGCAGTCAACTCTATTGAAATCTGTTTTCCCATCTCAAAAATTGCTTAGTACAAAGGCAAGTCAGGTATGGTCAATCTAAATTTGTATTTGTAATATAATTTGGAAGTACTTATTGATTATAGATACTTACTCTTGCCATCTGCTTTTTATGCTGAGTGATTGCAGTTTATTGATCAAGAATTTAAATCCTATCACTAGGGGCACTTTAATAATCCTTATTGTAAACTTTAGTTTGAAAATATATTGATTTTGAAGTGGTTTCCCTTTGTCTGCTTTGGTTCCTGCTTTTAATGTCAGTCATCTGTTATTTCACATAGTTTACATTGTTGAATGTCTTAATAGAGCAGGGGTAATGTCATGAAGGTTTAAATGATGGATTCTGAGGTGAACTGAACACTTGTGGGTTCAAATCTTGTCCGCACTAATCTGAGAATAAAATCTCGGACATTTGCTCTACTGGTTATACGGAAATTGCCTAACGGTTAAAACATGTGTTATTAGAAGTGATAGATATCAACATAGTCAATCATACACTGCTTGTTTACTTTTACTTACTTTACAGTTGGTCAATTGTGCAATGGTAAAGGTATAACTTAGGAAATTCTTTGTAATATGGTGGTAAATGTATATCAAAATGCTGACGAATAATTCAGAGCATGTTCAAAGCAGATCTTGTGTTGTATGTAGGGAGTGGAGAAGGTCGCTACAGAGCTGGAATCACTGAATGGCAAGCCTTTCAAGCCTTTCTCTGAATTTCTAACGGATACATTTGGACGGAATCATGATTATTTAAGGATATCGTTGACAGAGAAGTGCAATCTTAGATGTAAGATATTTCTTGTATTATACTATCTCTATACTATTCTTTATGCTTTAAAAAGGGGAATATTTACAGAGTTTTCATGTGGCAGAAATGAGAATGTTATGTCCTATGTGTGGATAAACTAGGAATGACAGAATGGAAAATGAATATGTGAGGATGAATTTGAATGTTGAGGGGAATAGGCTGCTCAGTCGAGATTGAGATGGTTTGGGCATATTGTTAGAAAGGCTGATGGGGGTGTAGTAAAGAGAGTTTGGAGGGAAGAGCTGGATGTTAAGCTAGAGAGAGGTAGGCTACAATTGATGTGGGATCGGGTAATTAAGAAGGACATGAAAAATAGAGATTGACTGATGATATGGTATGGGACAGAGAGGACTGGAGAAAGTCAATTCATATCCCGACCCTGTTTAAACTGGGATTTAAGGGAAGATGATGATGATGATGTAGAATTCTTTATGCTAGCCAGTTTACCTCTTGCATTATTAAATAATTTACTAATTGAACATGTGTAATTTTTTACTGACGATTATTGTAAGTCTTTCTGATACTCTAAGAGCTATAAGTGCTAAATGGAAACTTTATACCAACTCGGCCACCTTATTGGTGTGCAAATATTAAGCTATGAAATGAGCTTTCCTTGAAATTGACTTGTGTTTTCGGAACGATAAACTGAGATCCCAGTCTTCTTGCCGAACTCTGATTAGCAGCTTTCACTGATGACTAGTGTTATCTGGGGAATTAAATTCACGTGCCATTAGCTCTGATGTGTCGCATCTTGTAGGCTTTCAAGATGTAAATTTTCATGCCACTTCAGTCGCACAGGTCCGAGATGAATACTTCAAGAAACTTAAGGCCAAACTGCCTATAGTAATGTCATGTTTTTTTCTTGAAAGTCAACGAGAGATCAAACACTGGATTTGAACCTTGTATCTACTGATACACCTGTAGATGATCTAACTGATCATGCTAAGAGTATTGGCAGCTGATAATGAAAGCATTAATATAAAGCTACTTACCTGGTAAGGCTGCATCCTGTTGGGCAACTGAGCATACACTAACAGGGCATAGAATGCAGTGCTCATTCAAGTTTCAAACTTTACTATTGCTTGAAGGCTGCTATTATCTATTTTTTCTTTTTCAGTTTGCCTATCCAAACACCCAAATGTTTGGCTACCTTTTGCTATCTTTTGTAATAATGAAGTTTTTATCAACTTTTTGTCTTTTTGTATATCCTAAAGAAAAGGTTGTAATTATTTCTAATATGGTATCTCTACCATTTATAAATTTTGCAGGTCAATACTGCATGCCGGAGGAAGGGGTACAGTTAACACAGAAGCAGAAATTATTGACAACAGACGAGGTTGTGACTCTCTCTCGACTCTTTGTTCAAGAGGGCGTTCAAAAAATAAGACTAACTGGAGGGGAACCTACTGTCCGCCCGGATATACTGCAAGTCATAGGTAAATAGGACTTCTAGTATTTCAAGTCTAAAATTTTATGTTGACTTTTTATTACCTAAATTAACTGGAAAACCAGTTATTTTTTTATGGTACCATATTATGGTATACAGTAATTCTATTTTGTTGTACGTATACATTTTATAGCAGCTATTGTCGTTTAACATGAAGTTGTATCTAGAGTGTAGGGAATTGTATCACTTTCAAGAATTTCATAATAGAAACTTGTTGGGCATTTACAACACAATGAGCTAAAGCTCACATATTGGCATTCTATGGAACCAATTCATCAATCTGCCTTCATATAATCAACTACAATTTGTTGAAAGATTGTAAATATTTTTCTAAAGTTAGAGAATGGAAACTATGAAGAAATCTAGGCCAATAATTTTGTAATATTTATGTATAAATTCTAGATTAAGTATGTTAGATGATTTTGGCCAATAATTTTGTAGTATTTATCAATATATTTTAGATTAGGCGCGTTAGATAATTTAGAGACCCACTCATACGTGGACATGAAGAGGAAAGCGAATGACAGAGAAGAGTGGAGGTGTTTTATACCGTGGACCTGCCAGCAGGCAGTGCACTAAGAGAGAGAGATATTTTAATCTTGTTAAATATTCCAAAACTATCACTTTAAAATTGCAAAGGAACCCAAGTCATTAGTTCTAATTTAAATTTGTGGTATTCTTAAATAGCTATCTATTTTTCACATGTTCGCAGAGCAACTAAATGGACTGAAAGAGTTAGGCCTCAAGAAGATTGCCATGACAACAAACGGTCTAGTGCTGAGTAAGCGGTTACCAGCCTTGAAGTCTGCGGGATTGGATCAGATCAACATCAGTCTCGACACTCTGGTGCCCGCTAAGTTTGAGTTCATATCGAGGAGAAGAGGGTGGGAGAAAGTTATGGAGGGTATTGATACGGCTCTGGAGCTGGGATATTCTCCAGTGAAGGTTGGAAAAATTTAATTCTGTCTACTGTGAAATTAACATCGTCATCATCATCCTCCTCCCATGAATCCCAGTTTAACTAGGGTCGGGATACAAGTAGACTGTCTCAAATCCTCTCTTTCGTACACCACAACACAAGCCAATCCCCTATTTGAGACTTTTCCGTTTGTTTATTTTTGTAGCAATTTTCTGAGCCACCAACCGAATGCTCTTTCTAACGTTTGTATGGATCTTAGTCGCCGTCTACGACATGTGCATTGTGTAGTCGCCAGTTGATCTATTCTTCAAACAACCTGGACACAACATGGGGACTACTATGAAATTAACAAGTAATATTAAAAGTCAATAGGATATTAATTTTTTCCATGCAAGTTAGACGATTAGAAAATATAATGTAACATCAGTGAGTGGTGTGAATATTGCATACTAATAGATATTATTAAAATGGTGACTTACCTGCACATGCTCTATTGAATTAAATATATATTGAAATATGTTGACTTTTAGATACAACTATATTAAATTTAGAATAAAATCACTAAGGATTGTCGGTATAGAACAAAGTTGAAAAATGTCTACATCAGCTGAAGATGTTTTATTTCGAAAATTAACAATTTTTGAATATATAATTCAAAATAGTTGTTATTGTTATAATTCAATGGTTGTTATTGGCTACTCGCCTCTTAGAAGGTGTAATAACTGAGATTCAACGTAGCCACAAGCATATATTACTTCCTTTATATTTGATAAATGTAGTTGTTAATAGCATAAAATGATCAGTTTAACTGAAATTGAAAAATATTAACAACTACTTCTATAGCTTGTGAAAGTTAGATTGTGTTCAAAAATTGTAATTAAGGTGAACTGCGTTGTGATGAAAGGTCTTAACGATGACGAAATTCTGGATTTTGTGGCCTTTACAGAGAAGAAGGTTTGTTCATTAGCATTGCAGTATCACCGTTATTTAAATTATTCAATGCGAGTTTAAAGTCCATTTCTGCACTGTAAATAATATCTCGTTATTCTTCTTAAATTTATTCAATTTATTGACTAAATATACTATTGTTTGCTTAATATAAAATTTAAGATTTTATAGAATTTACTGTTCTTCATCCAAGGAGGGTACCTAATGTGCCTCACAGGATTACAATCTGTCTGGAAATGAATTTGCTGTTTAAAAATTAATTAATTTAACTTAGACAAGCTGGCGGCTCACTTCCATACCAATGCCCTGCATTTTAAAAATAATTACAGAGATATCATAAACCTCAACTATCAACAATTTTGAAAGAAAAAATTGGCATTTCGTCCCAATAATTATTTCAATATTGATGATATTGATGTTCTAGTTGCATGCTTCTCGAGGTGCAGTCTGTTGTTTTTCTTTATGTTTTATTTTCTTTGTTTGTTGCGCGTTTGCTTTTTTGTTCCTGTTCTGTGTGTGTTTTGGTTGCCCAAGTGACGAATAAAGATTTATATTAATTATCTAAATTAATTGACTAACTTAGGCAATGTGTTTGAGATGATCTCAAAGAGTTCTAAGTAGCAACTGGATTTGTCTTAGTAGCAATTGATTACCAAGCCAGTTGATGAGCACTAAAATTTGATTGAGCATAATTGTTTTGAGATTTTCTATTTTTGTATATATTCTCAGGTAATTATTTGTGCTGTCAGTTGCAAAAGTCATCTAACATAAAAAAAAATAAAAACATTGAGAAAACATGTGTAGTTGGAAGTTGTTATTGGACTTGCAGAAATTACTTTGAACATTCGCTGGAAATTTCTTTTAAATAATATCATCTTAGTTAACTGCTAATTTAAATTTCTCTAGTTAGTACTTGCTTTTAACTTTCCATTTCTTGTCTCTTGTAGTTAGTTTTGGATGAGTTGTCCTTTTATTTTTCTACTTAAGTAGTGAAAGAAGTTTAAATTAATGATTTATGACCTATTTAATTGGCTACTTGACTTCTAACTTTATACATACTGTATTTGGTATGTTTTTCATTGTTCATTCAGTATACTATAGATCTTTCAATATTGTTGCACGCAGAATGTGGACATTCGATTCATAGAGTATATGCCATTCGATGGAAACAAATGGAATCTGAAGAAAATGGTTCCCTATGCTGAGCTTATCAATCAGATTAAAGCAAAGTGGCCAAATCTACAGAGACTTGACGACCTTGCCAACGATACTTCAAAGGTGCTTTTCTTGTTAAGAAATTTAAACTTTAGTAATATTTTAGTAACTTGCTGTAAGGTTTACTAGTATTTTGACTTGGCCACACGGTGATGATTTCTGTATACTTGACTGTTTGGTCATTCACGTTTCAGACTTGCAATGTTCTAGTCGCTACACCGATTGTGGCATTATGCCACCAGGCTACTTAACCTTTACTGTCCATTCAACACTACTGTAGCATTTAGCATAGTGGGGATCTTTATAAATATATTTACTATTATTTTTATTTTTATCATAATAAGAGTTTGCAGATTTCTTTTTGGCTCATTGATTTTAAATTCGTAATAAGGATCTAACTTGAGTTGTATACTTAAATTAGAAATAAAAAGATGCACGTATCTTAATGACTTAATGGATTAACATAGTTGGAAAAAGCTAAGGTAAATGTCAGTTTCCTCACTCAAAAGCGATATCAGTGTTGGGCGAGCCCAGGATTTGAACCCCGCTCATACTGATTTGCTGTTGAGTATTTTATCAACGTTGCCAGTGGCTCCAGCCAGTTAAACAATTATTATTTCCAATAACTTCACATTTGTATTAGTGTGTTAAGAATTTCAGGAAGTATGTTAAATTGCTGCCGTACATGTGGTGTTAATTTTAATTGTAATTAAATTCTAATTAATTTTTGCCTGTTTGTTTCACATGGTTGTCTTAGGAGACACACATGATTCTGATGTTTCATCTATTTTTCTACAGTTATAATTCATGTCTGTATGTATATTTAAAAACTGTTAATGTAGAACTGTCAGAACCGGGTCTACGTCTGAGTCATCACTTGTCAGACACGGACGTTAAACCCTATTCCGGCCTCGATAACTTCAGTCTATACTAACTATAAACACGACAAAATCAATGTTTAGAAGTTAAATAATAAAATAATATTTAATACAATAAAATAAGAGCACTAATACATGAATGATGGTATGGTAAAGTCCGAATCAAACATAACACAAATTATAACTCCTACATTCCAATCAAATTCAACACAATAAAACCTTCTACTCAATACCCCATAGCTAAACTATAACTTTAAAGAACCACCCTTAAAACAACTACTATAACTAATTTATAGTCTAGACGACTAGGTTAGAACTAATCTATGCAGCCTAGTGCTATAGTGAAATAGGAACTAAAAAACTAGCATGGTAATCCTAAACTAGCTACTACTATACATAAACTTGCTGTAGGCCCCTGGACTTATAAAACTCACTGGCACTCCGCTATAACTACACCAATAGTATCCTGGTACTATAAACTAAAATATCTATGACTAGTATCCTGGTATTACCGTCTATAACTCAACAAATGACTTGGAAAATCACCTCAAAACTAAATCTAACTAATCAACATCACACCAAAGTCCCAAGTTCCCCTATCATCGCTCACAACAAACCGCCTCATCTTTTTCACAGCTACGCGCGACAGCAACAACAATACAGCAATTCAATAAAACATACTGATTCCACAAGTGCGCTTCCATAACTGGAAGTACGAACCCTGACAAGAACTAAGTTGCAAAAACTTTACATTTGCCTACTGTAAAAACTGTATAAAATTACCTGCGTTCATTTTGGTAATATTTTAAAATTATCTTATCCTGCAAAATACTTACTGTTTAATTATTCCATCAATAAATTCATTATCGTGGGTAGTGGATTAATTAGCAAATTCACTGTATTGCTTAGTAACTCACTCAGTAAGCAAATACTTGTCATATAATGGCTTCACTGCATTGCGCAGTAACTCAGTCAGTCAGTAAATACTTGTCATATGATGACTTCACTGCATTGCTTAGTAACTCACTCAGTAAGCAAATACTTGTCATATAATGGCTTCACTGCATTGCCTAGTAACTCACTCAGTCAGTAAATACTTGTCATATAATGACTTCACTGCACTGCTGAGTAACTCACTCAATAAATACATACTTGTCATATGATGGCTTCAACGAGAACTTTCTCATTGAGTTGATTAGTCATCTGTTTCTTTGTCACTCAGTAACTTAAATATGATTTCCGAGCTTCGTATGTTTTCAGGCGTGGAAGGTGGAAGGGTTCCGGGGACAGATTGGATTCATTACGTCCATGAGCGAACATTTCTGTGGCACGTGCAATCGACTGCGTCTTACTGCTGATGGAAATCTGAAGGTGATTATTTGCTCCTTTGTTCTATGCTGCGTTCAGTTTGTGATTTAAAAATAATTTTATTCTTGTGACTAGATTTACATATAATGTAACACATGCTCATGCAACTATTGCTTTTCAATGGATATATGTAACTTTCAGTTACTTTTACGCTCAATTAAGTTAAGCTTGATGCTACTATGCTTAGATGAATCTGTTTGGCAATGGTGAAATATTGTGTTGACAAGGTAGGTTTCTTTGACTACTGAATTTTGTCTGAGTAGAGCGAGAGTGTATAGTGTAGAGTTCCCATATTGTGGACTTGTGAAATGTTGTACTCATCAGTATTGACTTATTTTCTTCTTTTTCCTCTAGTGCACTACCTAACGGCAGGTCCATGGCATATAACTCTTCCAACCTATTCTATCCTCAACATTTTTTTCATTTCTATATATGAATTTATCATTGAACTCTATCTATGAATCAAATCATCCAACATATCGCGTCTTGTTCTGCCCTTAACTCTATTTCTGTGCATTCTTCCTTCTAATACACCCCTCAGCAAACCACCCCACCCTATTATGTTCTATCCAGCTTTTCTTTCCAATTTGTATCACATTTGTCTACAGTCTATCTGTACTGACTCTCTCAGAACTGCTTCCTTTCTAATTTTGTGAGTCCAACTAATCTTGTTGAAGTTTATACTATGATATGTGTAGATATATTTGTTTATCAGTGCTGATGTGTGTAGGTACGTCTATTTATCAGTGCTGATGTGTGTAGGTACGTCTATTTATCAGTGCTGATGTGTGTAGGTACGTCTATTTATCAGTGCTGATGTGTGTAGGTACGTCTATTTATCAGTGCTGATGTGTGTAGGTACGTCTATTTATCAGTGCTGATGTGTGTAGGTACGTCTATTTATCAGTGCTGATGTGTGTAGGTATGTTTATTCGGCAACGCTGAGGTGTCGCTGAGAGATGCTCTTCGTGGTGGAGTGCCAGAGGCGGAGTTACTGGAGATCATCGGAGCGGCCGTTAAGAGAAAGAAAGCTCAGCATGCTGGTAATTACTATCATACTGTAATATTTCCAATTAACATTTTCATTAGTATTACTGGTTCTCAACTCGCATCAACTAATGTTACAGATTTTTGTAATTTTCATCTCAGAGACCCGGATGTTGTTTTTGTTGGTCTGTTTTGTGATCGGTGGTTGGTGCTTTGAGTGTGTCTGTTGTATATGTTGTTGTTGTTGTTGTATACTTTTGTGTATGTTACACCTATTTTAAAGTCTTTCCACTGTTCCACTGGCTAAATTAAGGAAAACCAAACATTAACATTAACAAAACGGCCTCGTTATCCTCTAAGTCCATAACCTCCCTGGACAAAAGTGTATGTCTCACTTGATTAATGTGATGCAGCCTTATATTACTCGGTCTCTAAATTAATTACTCTTGTGAGACCCTGCTTGCCTTCACGCTCTAAACTATTTAGTTGTTCATTCCAGCATGCTGCACCGCAGATCTGGAATTCTCTTTCATCCAATCTTCGGAAGTCTTCGTTTGAATCACATAGGCCTTTACTATCGTATGAGCAATTCCTTAGACCATTGAAGACCCATCTTTTCCATCTCGTTTCCATCCAGTGTCGATGTGTTGCGACTGGCACGTAAAGCTCCTTTTCTGTAATTTCTTGTAGCTTTGGACTTATTTTCTGGTTTTTAGAATTTGTACCACTTTTGGACCTTCTGTTTGCTCACTGACTTGGATTTGTCTCGATAGTGCTCGATGTTGTCATTAATGACAGTAGCACTTTAATTGTTGTTATGTTATGTTGTGTTGTGGTGTGTAGACTTTCCAACAAAAGTATTTTTAATTAATACTACTGGTACTGATAATGTATCTATTGGATGATTGTGGTGTTATGAAAGATCCTAAACAATTCTTGATGCATGTGCCACACGCTATAAATCAATTGAATTGTGGAAAATTTTGCAGATGTTATTTGTAACTTGAATTATCAGCATTTGTAGTGACTATTCCTTAAGCACAGCCAATGAATTTTATTTTTGTATTATTATTTCCCATTTGATTTAAATACCTTTATGTTATATAAATTATTTTCCAATTGATTTAAATATCTTATATAATTGAGCAATTTATCATTTCAGACTTACTTTCATGCATAAAATGAATGCTTAATTGATGACACTGAAGCTTGTAAAATTTCTTTCAATTAGAATTGGACAAAATTTGAAAACTACTTTATTATAACCTATAAGCTGAATATAAATTTAAAAAATGGTGTTATGTTGCATTAATGTTTGAAGAATCGTTTGATTTTTATTTGTAATTGTCAACAGGAATGATGAATCTGTCTAAGATGAAGAATCGACCGATGATTCTTATTGGTGGGTGATTTGTCGAAATCGACTCCATTCCACTTCTTCTTACAAGTAGTACGTGCAATATGTGATCTAGTCTTTCGGTCAAGTCTGTTAAAGTCGTTTTAACGTTCATTGTTATCCTTTATGATAAGCAGAAACAATTTTCTTCATTGTCTATTCGAAACTCAAGTGTAATTTATACAACTGCTTTATGTAAATATATATACATGTACGTGTATGTATATATATATATATATATATATACACACACTGTTTTTTATAACTGATACCCCTAATTATTTTTAGAATAAAGTCATACGGAGTTGACCGATGTTCTTGAAATTTACAGTACTTGACCAGCAGCCAATTCTACCAAACATAGAGAAATTTCGTTCAAATATCTTAAATAACGTGAAAGTTATAGTTTTGCGAATAGGAGTGGGGTCAGATAAGAAATTTCCAGCATAAGATTACGAGCATGTTACATGCTGCGTAAAACTATCTCCATTAAAATAATAGCAAACACGTAAAATAAAACTTCTGCTAGTAATATTTTGAATAGCAATCATTTCTTTTGAAAACGACGTAAAATACATGTTGATATGTTCTTAATTGACAGAGTTATTGAACTTTTAATGCATGTATTAAGTCCTTAGGCCTACGTGTGCTTGGCAAGAGCTCAGCTGCCGTGAGACGATGAGAGCACAGTACTACTGCAATGCATGCATTAAAAGTTCAATAACTTTATCAATTAAGAACATATCAGAACGTATTTTACGTCGTCTGAAAAGAAATGATTGCTTTTCAAAATAGCATTTGCAGAAATTTGATGTTACGGGTTCGCTATTATTTTATCGAGATAATTTTGCGCTGCATGTAACATGCCCGTAATTCTATACTGGAAATTCCTTATCTGACCCCACTCCTATTCGCAAAGCTATAACTTTCTCGTTATTAAAGATTTTCAAACTAAATTTCAATATGTTTGGTAGAATTGGCTGCTGGTCAAGTACTGTAAATTTCAAGAACATCGGTTAGCTCCTTATGACTCTATTGTAAAATAATTTGGGGTATCAGTTATAAAAAACACAGTGTATATATATATATATATATATATATATATATATATATATATATATATATACTATATATATATACATATATATATATACATATATATATATATATATATATGTGTGTGTGTGTGTGTGTGTGTGTGTGTGTGTGTGTGACTTTATACGTGCGTATATCCTACGTACGTTCGATATACGTACCCACTGTCCATGATAGTGCTATCTGATTGGCTCGACCGGAGATCCTATGGGATCTACTACTCCAGGATATGGGATCTAGACACTCCAGGATCATCTTCATTTTAAATGAAAATATTACCTGATGCTGTCTGTGCATGCTACGAAATTTCTACGACCTTTGTTATTTAGTTAAAATTACGTGATTAATATGGACCAATCTAATTATAGTATTCGACAATAAAAATGCTGTGTTGATGCAAATATTCTCAGTTTTCTTTGATAACACTACAAAGCTTATTTTAAAAAAATTATTTTTGAAGAATTTATGAAGATTCTTGAAGCTTTTTTATAATTTTTTGTTTTTTGCTAGTGTTAATTGTGGGATTCAAAATATTTCCTGAAGAAGCATGTTGTTGTTGATGGCCATATACTGTTAGTTTTTATATGTTTTTAGGATACAAGAAGTTTGGATGCACAAGATGGTCTTTCAGCAACTTACTGCATGGTTGTGCCTTTCCGATGTTTAGCAGTAGCAATTGTAGAGTAGAACAGTCGTGCTATTTTTCAACGGATTCCGGTAACAAAGACAATAAGAAATCTAATGCTTGTGGAATTGCTGCTAACTCAAGCACTGAAGATAATGATGTTAATGCCCAGAGATATTATAAACTTTATGAGAAAATATTTACCGATGGCTCTGGGTTAGGTTTCAATGCATCTTCTGGCGATCATTCTGATACTAATTCTGGTTTTCAGAGTGCAAATATGGATTCTAGAAACATCAATCCTACCTCTCAAGACTTAAGCATTTCTAAGTCACAGAATCTTAATTTCAATTTGAACAGTTCAAATTCCTGTCCTCAAAATACAAATTCCCCTGTTCTATCTCATGTTGACGAGAAGGGAGCAGCAAATATGGTGAATATTGAGCAGAAATCTGTTACTAGACGTATCGCGGTTGCTAGGGGAATGGTACGGCTACCGCGTGAAGTATTTCATCTCGTTCAAGAGAATCGTTTGAAAAAGGGCGACGTACTTTCCGTTGCACGAGTAGCGGGTATAATGGGTGCTAAGAAAACCAGCGAACTGATCCCACTGTGTCACAACATACCTATATCTAGCGTAAAAGTCGACTTGCAGCTCGAGTCGGAAACCAGCAGCGTGAAGATAGAATGTACTGCGACAACGGAGGGTAAAACTGGAGTAGAGATGGAGGCGTTGACCGGTGTGACTGTAGCCGCTCTGACTGTCTATGATATGTGCAAGTCTGCCTCGCATAAAATAGTCATCGGTGATACGTACCTGGTTAAGAAATCTGGTGGAAAGACTGGAGAATTTATGTGGGAAAAAGAGTGAGTAGCATTGTGAAGAACCATTCCTAAGTCTATATGTCAGATTCTGTATTCTAAGTATTTAAGAGCATTATTTGATACTTCTAAGTCTTCTATCATATCGATTTGACGGCCATTTCTTGCCCTGAAAAGATATTTATGATTGTAAGCGTTACTGTTACTGATTCATACTCTGTGTTGTTATCAGTTTCATGAGGTTGTTATATAACTGCATGGTATGGTGGATAAAAATTTCCAGATTCTATTCACAGTCCTATTTCTTGTTCTGCAGCCATTCATTGATAACAGGGATGGAAGATAATTTAAAAGCTACTCTCAATCCCAAATCAAAATAACTCTATTTGTACAATTAAATCATCTGTCTGATTCTTAACTGTGTAATGGAAAAATCTGTAAATCGGCTTTTTAGTTTATTTTGGATATGTAGGATCGCATACTATTATGCTATCGGCTTGACAAAAGTTCTGTGTTTATGGTAAATAATAAATATTGTTGCTAAATGAACTGCAATTGTCTAAGACATTCATACATCAATTCAAGTTGCAATATTATTGCAGTAAATTAATTGAATAAAATTCTATGCTGAGCTTTTACAGGGAAACATTTTGCAAGATTGTATATTACATTACTACAACTGAAGCTGTACATATTTATAATAAACCACATGAAAGCCCTAAAAAGTGAGAATATGTGGGATGCCTATCTATCTTGTTATAATTATCATATACTAAAAAGTTTGTTGAGTTTAAATAGGTTCTACTAAAGTATGATGATCAATATATACACTCCTTTCTAGTGGCCTAAGACGTTTGTAAATTTTAAAGAGCTTAATGAGTTACTTCTTGTCCGTATAAATTTGCTTTTTTCTGCCTGTATTTTGAATGGCAGCAGATATGAGTTGCTAAAATAAAGGCAGATTCTTGCAAATTCTATTTTCTTACAGGGTAGTCTCTTTGTTGAACGTCTAACCTGATGTGTTGCGTATAGTGTTTCATTTGCATTTCGTGTTGGATTGATCAATGGAATAATGCAGTGACGTTGATGATCTTGTGTAAGTTTAAACTAAGCCAGGTTGCTCTGTAATGTTTCTCTGCAAAATGATGAACTTGTGCCGTGAAATCTTTGTCATGTTTAGATATTTGTCATTTTAGTCAGTAATATTTAAATATTTTCAATCGAAACATTTGTCGTTATTATATTCGTCATTTTTAAATATTATGCCTTGCTGTTAACTGAAGCGTTAGTAGCGGGAGCTGATCGCTGATTTGGCAGTGCTGCTTACTACTAACAATCTTATGATCTTGGTGATATCGTCTCTTGTATTCGTAATGCTATTCTCCTCGAATGCAATGATTCTGACATCAGAGAAGCTTAATATTTGCTGTCACGTTTACTGTAATACTGACTTCTCGCTGTGCAATTTATAATGACGCCATTAACATTTTTATACCATATTGATTTAATTGTTTGTGCGCTTGAGAATTACACTTTCGCTTTTTTGTTAGCCGGTTTTACTTGAGAGTACTTTGTGGTTCGATATTGTTATGGACTTCTGTGATAGTAATTGGTCAGTATATGTCAGTCGAAAAAGTTATGTCAGTCTATTTCTGGGATTTAAATTGTCATCATCTCAGTCAATATTTTCCTTTGAGGAGTTCAGTTATTAGTGTGAGATAGATTTAGAATCTTTGTTGAGCTATGAACTGTTTCTGCAAAGTATTTTCTTAAATGAGCATGATAGTAGATTTGTGAAGTTTCAGTTACTTCGATCTGCCATCAAACAGTTGTTTAGAGAGTTTCATTTTGCAAGCCTGCGAGTCTTTATGCAAGTGATGACTGTCAACTAATTTGATTGTAATGTTAACTTTATGATGGAGACATTGTAGTGTTAACTGTATGATGGAGGCATTGGTTACTCATATGTTTCAAGCGGCATTCTATTTTTTATGTAAGACATTGTTATCATGCTATCAACTTTTAAACTTTCATATGCATAAATCGAGCGTTGATATCCTTAATAACTTTTAATTAGGTTGGCAATATTTGTATATATGTAACTAGAGAGATATAGGCTAACTAAATATGTTTTTTACTGGTTTTCTAGATTTTGGAGATCTACACAATTTTTACCTTCTTTTTGCTCACATGCTTGTATTTGTCTCAATAGTGTTTTATGCTATCATGGACGACAGTAGCACTCTAAATGTTGTAATTGTTGTCATGTTATTAGATATGCCATCTATAAATTATTTTAAATTTACAAAATTAATTCAAACTAATGTACAAAAGCTGATAGAAATAAAATAGTTTCGAGCTGTAAGAGTGTTTGAGGTTTTAAAATGTAAGCGTATTTTGTATTTAAAAATGTATGCTCCGTTCTGTTTCTATGTTAATATATAGTACATATCGATCTTATAAAGAAGTGCATAAAAGGATAGTACAATTTTATAGTTCATATTCAATATATTTAGTTTGTAATGGCTGGAGCCAGTGGCTATGTCGAAAAGGCATTCGCCCGCGGATCCGTATGTGCAAGGTTCAAATCCTGGACTCGCCCGTCACTGACATCGCTTTCGAGTGAGGAAACTGACGTTAACATTAGCTACTTTTATTATTTACTTTTTTATAGAGCAACCAATAACGTGAAGTTTTAAATGGCAGTTCATGAAGCCGTGGATTCAATTCCGGGTGGAGCTAGTTAGAAAGTATTTTTATATAATTATACTGACGAATGGTCAAGTATTTAGAGATTTCTACATATCAGTATATCTGAGCAAAGCTTTAGCTCGTATAAAGCAACGAGTAACGTCATGAAGTTTAAAATGGCAGTTTATGAAGCCGTGGATTCAGTTACCGGTGGAGCTAGTGGGAATGTTATTTTAAATAATTATACAGACAAGTTAATATACTGTAATTATACTGTCAAGTTAATTGACAAGACAATTATAATTATACGGTCAAGTCTTTAGAGATTTCTACATATCAGTGTGTGTATCTGAGCAAAGCTTTAGCTCGTATAAAGCAACGAGTAACGTCATGAAGTTTTAAACGGCTGCACTTGAGGTGGCAATCAATTCTCAGTAGAGCTGATCAAAGATACAAAATTTGCAGAATTATTATTTGACGAATGGGGCATTTTTAAGGAAATTTTTGCTCATGAAGCGAGAGTCGTATGTTTTTAGTAAAAATTTGAAGGATATAAATCCCAAAATCTCTAGAGCATTTTATGAATGCCTACATATTATGGCCATTTATTATGCGGAAAAATGTGCCTATGAACCGATGGAGGTGATCTTTTCCCGCTTCTTAATATTATATAGTGTATGGAACAGCTGATTTTAATGTTAAAGTAGCTCAATGTTAAAATTGGCATCTACACTAGATAACGTCTGAAAATCTGCAAAGGCTAATCCTCAATAGTTGCCGACCCGTAAAAGTTAGACAAATTATAAAATTTACAATGAATCATTTATATTTCATAATAATACAAATTACTTCTTTATGAGTGGATCTTTAAATCATCTAAAATGATATACAGTAGCGGATCCAGGGGGGGGCCCGGCCTCCCCCCCAGTTAGGCCCGGCGATAAATTTTTTTAGACTATATTTTCATTGTTTCTATGAGATTTTTATGTGTCAGTATGTTTGTAAGAGTCGTGGTTAGGGTGGGGGGTTGGGGGTACGAGAGGGAACTCATTACCACTAGATAATTTTTTAAAATATGGGACTAGGGGCTCATAATTTGTATACTAGGAGCCCTGTAAATGGAAGGGGCCCGAAAAATGTTAAATGTTGACCGCTTCACGACCTCTCAATTTTCGCTTTAACCACTGTATAAGAGGAAAAAAGGGTGCTAGTAAAAAAATGTGAACTCTCTCCCGCAACAGTTGTGCAAACAGCCTTGGCTGGGAGTGGCTTAAGGCCCCTCCTACCGCCAAAATTGGGTAATTTTTGCAATTTGTCCAGATCCGCTGAGTTTCTTCAGAGATGACAAAATTAACCTTTTTTCCTAAACAAATGTAGGATTTTAGGCATTTTAGGTTTTCCTCTCACATACGGGTATGTGTGGTGGGGGGATATATACTCACTCTACTAGCCGAGCGCAGTAGTGAAAACATTTTGAGCCCTAACCCCCTCCCCCCACAGCATTTTTCCTGATTGCATCAAATGTCCCGAGAAAGGCGGGACGTAGGCAAAAAATGTGTACATTCTCAAACAAATTTCGGGCCCCCCTTAACAAATTCCTGGATCCGCCCCTGATGATATACCATTATTCTTGGTGGATCCTGCTGACGAAGTGGGTCCCTATGCCTTCCTCAGCTTCGACTAACATTTACTGGGCAGGGGAATCATTCCCTGCGAAAACTATCCTGTCTACCCATAACTGACCTGAAAGATTTAAGTATGCGGAACTAAGTGTGATTGCTACCATCCTATATGATCATTGGATATGAAAAATCAATGATCATACAAGATGGTACGTATGATTATTAACCATAGACCTTTGTTTAAACATCCTTAATGCATAATTTCGTTGTTTTAAAACTGCATTAAATAAGAAATAACAACAACGGCATCGCGTGAGAGTTGGCATACTTGATTAGTTAATGTAAATATTTTGTTGTTTGTAAAATTGATAGAAAATATTAATAAGTTTTTGATTAAATTATACTTTAGTTTTAATTAGGCATAAGTTGTCAGGAAATTTTTAGTATATATTTACAATATGTATTCTTAGATGTGAAATAATGTATGCTTATCTAGCATGTATAGTCAGAAATTCGATTGCGAAATATATGGAGTCGATTATTGGATGTCATATGCCATTTACTGATACCTAATTTAAATATCTGCCTAAAATCATTTTTATAATTTCGGTGTTAATTTAGCCTGATAAGCTGAGTTGTATCTCTTAAAGGATCCTATAGTGAGTTGTAACTTTTAAAGAGTCCTATAGACGAATACTGTTGCCTTTACTTGTATTTTAAGCATATTTAATTGCTCTTGTGCTCAATTAATGTTAGTGAGAGCAGGGTCATGGATTTTACTGAAAGTAAAGAAATTAAATATTTGTTGTCTATTTTTTATTTTAAAGAATCGATTATTAGTCAAATATAATTAATATAAATTGGCTTTAACCTCCAATTTGTCTTGTGTCTGAATGTCCTACTTTGAAGGAAAGTTACAGTTTTAGAAATATAGCAATAATTTTCTAATTAGCATTGAGTTTTAATAACTATTGTAGTATGATGTATAAAAAGTTTTTCTGTAGAGTAGTAAGCAATGATATTTCGATAATATTTCAATATAATATTTCAATGATATGTAAGAATTTACTTTAGTACGACTAAAGATTCTTCAATTAAATACATATATTTAATTTTAGAAATCAGTGAGGTTCTTGTTCGCACAATCAAACTTTAAGGTGATTAGAAAATTTTTGGATCAGTGGGCCTGACAATGTGGTGAACGCTGATATGGAAAAGGTATTATTTATTTTACTATTTAGTAAATTTTGTTTATATTTTATTGTAGGCATTTATAGTGTAAAGAGTTTCCAATGTTCCATAAAATATTTGAGTCAAAAGGTAGTTCTAAATTTGCCTATGGAAAGGGAGCGATAATGGATTAAATTAAATCTGTGTAGGGCAATAGTTCTAAATACTAATTTATATTAAATCAAATTGTTAAATTTATGACCTTGCAAGCTGAGGGAAATTTCATATTCATGTGGTCTGTTAGTGCTATAGTGCAGTACAAGTTGTACCTGTGGTACATTTAGTAAGAGTTGTACCCTAGATACATTTGTACCTCAAGTTACAGGTACAAGTTACCTCTGATACAAGCTATACCTCAGGTTACAGGTACAATTTACCGCTGATACAAGTTGTAGCTTAGGTTGCAGGTACAAGTTACCTCTGATACAAGTTGTAGCTCAGGTTACAGGTACAAGTTACCTCTGATACAAGTTGTAGCTCAGGTTACAGGTACAAGTTACCTCTGATACAAGTTGTAGCTCAGGTTACAGGTAGTAGTAGTACATATGTTTATTTTAGAAATTCATCAAACATCGACAAATAATTGTGAAAGCAGATAAATCAGCAGTCAAAAGTGTGAATCAACATATGTAGCATCAAACAGAAACTAAAATTTGCTCACCACAACCATCAACTATAAACATTTTACTAACTATAAAAATGCATCATTTATATATTCCTATTTCGTATAATTCATAGATAAATCTATATATAGATAAATCTATATATATAATATAGAATATATATATATATATATAATATATATTATATTATTTTATATATATATATATATATATATATATAAAATATATATATTTATATATTTTATATATATATATATATATAAAATATATATATATAATTATATACAGGGTGAGTAAAAAAAAGTGATAACACCTGCAAAAGGTTTGAATATCTCAGGCTATTGGTAATATTTTCAGAGCAGACTTTTACCAATTACTAAAGGACTAATTGTTGATGGGGTGGCCAATTTTAATCTATGAATTGGCCATATATACAAGTTTCAGCAGAGCAACCCCCCATTTTTTACCTAAAAATGGCGTTTGCTACAACGGTAAGGGCAAATTGCACTTCATTTGCGAGAAGAAAAGGTGAACGCTCCGTATTACGTCTTTACTTCCCAAGCTGTTTGATGATTGCTATGATCTTCTACCAAATGGTTTCATCTCTCAGTAGGATGATGCTCCGACTCGTGCATCTCGCCGTGCACATGAATGGATCAGAGAGGGAAATCAGCATTTCATAATGAAGAGTGAATGGCCTCCAAACTCTCCCGATCAAAATCCTCTGGATTACCATATCTGGGGAACCATTCTGCATCTCTATCAGAAACACCAGTCTAAGCCTAAACACAAGGCAGAACTGCAGGAAGTGCTACCTACCATCAATTTGGGAGAGACTGCCCCAAACTGGAATCAACAAGGCTGTCCTAGTGTTCCGAAAGCTGCTGCAGTCCGGAAAAGCAACTGGAGGAAACCATATCGAATAGGCAGTAATGCTAGCAGATACCACTGGTTCTCTCTGAACCACCACAACGACCCTTTTCAGAGCTAAAATATAAATAAAATAAAATGAAATTTTTATTTATGGTACGTTAAAAAATGGGGGTTGCTCTGCTGAAACTTTCATAATTGGCCACTGTATGTACTAAAATTGATGAAAATTGACCACCCCATTAGAAATTAGTCCTTTAGTATTTGGTAAAAGTTTGATTTGAAAATATTACCAATAGCCTGAGATATTCAAACTTTTTGCAGGTGTTATCACTTTTTTTTTACTCACCCTGTATATCATTATATATATATATATCTATATATATATATATATATATATATATATATATATATATACTAATATATATTATAAATATATATAGATATATATATAATATATATATATATATATATATATAGATATATATATATAATATATATAGATATATAAGCCCAGTATATGCTATTTTTAGGTGTAATTAAATTACATTAGTAATATTTTATTTTTTAGATGAGTAATAACAGAGAAATGGTTGAAGTTCTGGACAGGAACTATCAACCTAATCTCCAGACTAACAGTTCCACGTTGGATAACGGTTCTAGCTCAGTCAATACTCCAACCAGAATGCCAGATGGTAGAGTAATTCCCATTCCTCCTCCACGCATATCCCGCGATGGATTACGACAGCACGGTTCTCGTTCGAGCAGTAGCAGTAGCCACAACAGCGTCTCAGCAGCCGAGACTAGTAGCACTAGCGACAGCAATAAATCGGCCAGTAGTAACACCAGTTCTCATGCAGAACAAAGTAGCTACAACACCTGCGGTCAAGCGTTCTACCAGCCACAGATTAGTCCTTATTCCAGCTTCAGGAGGTCACCGGGTGACTACGCTCCTCCAAATGATAACAGAAATTTGTTCGGTGTGACGGGATCGCCGCAGGTTCCTCAACGGCCGATCGTAATGAATACTTCAGACTCTGACGATTCACCGCAGAATACTCAGAATTCTGCTTTTCCGAGTGGTAGTAATAATAACAATTTTCAACAACAGTTTCCATTTCAAAATTTTTCTCGGTTACAATCGCCCGATCAGCCTCAGCCCTATACCCGACCCGGTTTACCACTACCCACCAGGTACGTGCCGTTCCAGTGGAATCCCAGAGAATCTTTCAACAATATTCGACCTCAAAATTTCCCGCATGATCTGGGTGATCAGAATTTTTCCGCTGGATTTAGATATCAGAGTCGATCCAGCGAACCCATAGTCGACGTCAGCGGAATTCAGTCTCAACCTCAACTGAGCGACAAATTCAAGTCAAGCGTTTCGTTTGACGATGCTACTTCAAATAACCAGTTTATGTCTCCTTTTCCGCACCCAATGAATGCTACCAGGCCTGCTTTAGAGAACATTAGGGGTGTTCCAAACTGGGGTGCTGGCCCAAGATTTCCTCCATTTGGGGCTGCCACGTCTCCTGATGTACTTATATACAGTCCACCGTGCTCAGGTGGGTCACCATATCCGACGTATCAGCAGCAGTATTCAGGAGGAGGTTATGTTCCTGCGGGTGGTGGATACACTCCTAACAGTAGGTCTCCCAGTCAATCCAGTGAGGGATCTAATTCTGAGATAGGATTCTTGAAAGGTTTGAAGCTCACTTCTAATGAATTGATAAATTACGTGCACTATTAGAAAGTTAGAGAGTCATTACACATCAGTTCAGCCTGTGAATTAGTTTATAATTATAAATGTATATATTATATATATATATATATATATATATATATATATATATATATATAGATATATATATAATATATATATATATACTATATATATATATATATATATATATATATAGATATAATATATATAATCTCTCTTAGTGCACTACCTACTGGCAGGTCCATGGTACATAACGCCTCCACTCTTCTCTGTCTTCCGCCTTCCTCTTCATTTCCACATATGAGTGGGTCTTTAAATCATCTAACATACCTAATCTCGGCCTGCCCCTGCCTCTTTTTCCTTCCATTCTACCTTCTATGACCTCTTTTAATAGACCTTCCCCCCTTAGAATGTGTCCTATCCATCTCTTCTTCCTATTTCTTAATACATTTATCAACTGTCTATCTGTGCCAACTCCTCCAGGACTTCCTCATTTGTAACCTTTTCAGTCCAGCTAATCCTCTCCATTCTTCTCCAAATCCACATTTCCAATGCCTCCAGTTTCCTAATATCTTCCTTCCTTAAGGTCCATGTTTCACATCCATACAATAGCGTCGTCCAAACCAAAGTTTTCACTATCTTTATCTTTGTGTCTTTCTTTAGACTTTTTGTTAGTAGTTCTTTTCTATTACCAAAGGCCGCTTTTGCTTGTGCAATCCTACTGCATATTTCCGTCTCACATTTCCCGTCATCGGTTATAGTATGACCCAAATATTTGAAACTCCTTACCTGTTCCAATTTCATACCATTTATTGTGATATTCACTTCACCTTTATTATTGGACACTCATAACCTTGGTCTTTTTTGTATTAATCTTCATGCCATACCTTAGGGCCGTATCATTCAGCCTATCCATTATCTTCTGCAATCCAATCTCGCTGCCCGCTACCATTCCTTGGTCATCTGCAAATCGTACATCTTGTAACAAATTCCCTCCTACTTTTATTCCTTCTTCCAAGTCTTTCATGGCTTCCTCCATCATTGCCTCAGCGTAAATGTTAAACAGCAGCGGCGAAATGCTACAACCTTGTCTTACTCCACGTCCGATTTCACCTTCTTCTGAGTATTCTTGTTGGATTTTGATTACTGCTCTTTGATTAATGAACAAGTTCAAAATTAGTCTTCTATCTCTCCAGTCTATTCCTATTCTTTTTAAGATATTCATCATCGTTATCCAATCTATCCTGTCAAAGGCCTTCTCGAAGTCTACAAAGCATACAAAAACGTCATTTCCATATTCTAAGCTTCTTTCGCAAAGAACCCGCATTACTCCTATTGTTTCTCTTGTGCCGAATCCTTTCCTAAAACCAAATTGTGTCTTGCTCAGTATCATCTCCGCTTTCGGCTGAATGTGATTATTTACTATCTTTAATAAGATCTTCGATGCATGAGGTATTAAGCTGATTGTTCTGTAATCCGAACACTCCACAGCATTGGCTTTTTTGGGAATTGGAATAATATATATACATGTATATATATATATAAAGTATTATTTATATATTTTTATAATATTATATAATATGCCCCGTGTTGTGCTCGGGTGTGGTTGTATCACTGCAGAATAGGGCAACCGCAAACAATCTGCCGCGTGTGCGTAAGAGGTGACTAAAGGCAGGAGCTGAGGATGGCAGGAGGGGACCCGCCTCACCATGAAATATTTTCCCTCAGGATTAAATGGTAATTAATCCATCTAACTGAGGAAAGCAACGGGAAACCACCTCAGAAGCCGTATTTTTCCCAAGCTATAGGCTACATAAGGTATGGATAAGGCATAGACTTTGTGAAGTGATTAACTTGTTGAACTAATACCCAATATTATAAACGGAAAGATATTCTCGCCGATAGCAATCTCTACCATTTGACTTTATCTGCGAGATAACTACCAATCTGCTTTTTGCATACTATGAATCTTCTCTATTCTCACCTTTATCTTGAGTCTGTAACGTCACATTTCCAAGAATTCTAACCATTTAAGCGGATTTCGCGCTCTCCTATTGGCTGGAGCCACCTGCGATGGTTGAGTATCGGCCCCTGGCGACGACTTTTGTTTTAATCTACCTGTGAGAATAACCGTCCGATCTCGAAACAATAACTATCCCGTCACATGTAGCTGAAATCAGCTCAGATACCGACTGACATCTCGTTCATAAGATGCAAAAGCGACTTACGGCGACGATATCGTTCTGATCTTCGCTTTATAAGATTGGCTGTAAGGAGTGCTCTTATGGAGTGAGAAATCAGACTTTGAGTATGAATATGTACCTTGAACCTGCCACTTGGCAGTGCACTGAAGAGAGAGAGAGAGAGATATTATATATGTACATATCTGATTTATTGATTTTAAAAGTGCGAATGTAGTATCAGTAATGTATAGTATCCTCAAGATATCCCTGTTTTTGCCTTCTGAAGAATAAAATCTCAAGTCATCAGTAACTGATTTAAGGGTAATATAAGTTGAGAATCTACAGATACCTGCATGATATGAAGCAGATTTGATAATGCCGTAATGGTGAATCTCTAAACACATAGCAGTGTATTTTAGTTGTATTGATCCTTTATATTGCTGACATGCAGTGGTCCAGCCTCGACGCTGATTGTGGCCTTTTGTCTGTAGAATTCTTGACTGTTTTGGCTCTATGTATGCACTATCAAATGATGTTGAAATTTGCCTAAGAGTAAAGTTTACAATTAAAAGGTACAGCTGGTAAAGCTAAGGTGAACTTTAGTTTCCTCACTCGAAAGTGATGTCAGCTACGGGCGAGCCCAGCACTGTTCTAACCTAAATTGAGAATTGAATCTGTGGATCACGCGTGATATGAAGCTGATTGTTTTTGCATTTTTACGCAGCGTTATTTTTAATTTATTTTTTTTATTATTATTTTTATTTTTTTAAATAATTTTTTTAATTGACCTTTTTTTATTTTTTTTTTATTTTTAGGTTTTTTATTTTTTTGCATTGTTACGCAGCGTTCATCCAGAAGCAGCTGTTTCAGCTGGAGACGCTTCAGTACTACTATGAGACCAGGAGCAAGCAGCTGGAGGCCATGAGGATGGAGATCAGTGACCTTGAGAGCAGGGTGAGGCAGGTGCGGCGAGAGAAAAACGAAAATTTTCCAACGGTATTTAAATTTAAAGATTTTAATTGAAAACTAAGCTTACAAAGCAATTTTTTATTTATTGTTAAAATATTGTGCCAAACATTGCAGTAACAGCTTAATTTGCTTAACTTCAGCACTTTATATATATTTAATTTAGATGTGTGTTATATTTAATACTTATATTTATATTGTTTTCTATTTATTGTTCATGTACATAGAATAAATTGCATTTTGAATGATTAGTGGATTGATTGATTAATTGATTTATTGATTGAAGAGTGATGACGTGCAGAAGTTACAGGACGACAACAGAAATCTACTCGTAGACGTTGAGCGCCTGACGCGAGAGATTGACCTTGTTGATAATGGTCAAGGTTAGTTTATTTATCTCCTGGCTTTTGACCATCAGATTGTTTAATGTTTTCCTGTGATTCATAATTTTTCGTTTAGGCTTTAGTTCATTTTCTGGCAAAGCTGTTGACAGAAAACAAAACTTGTTGTTAGCAGATCTATTTCGGTTTGACTGATAATACTTAAGTTCTGCTGATGATCTTATTGATTATAAATTTGAATAATGAGTCAGCCAATGATTTGACTGATGATTCGACTGATAATTCGACTGATATTGACTGATTGATCTACTCTGTCCACCACTGTGCACTCTATACACATTTGGCTGGAGCCGGTGGCAAAGTCGGTAAGATACTCGACCGCGGATCAGATGGTGCGGGGTTCAAATTCTGGGCTCCTCCGTCACTAACATCGCTTTCGAATGAGGAAGCTGACGGTAACCAGAGCATTGCCACCTTTACTAAGTCAACAATTGACAATATTATGAAAACAATCTGTCAACAAATGGACTGCAATGTTGCGCATGATAAATTTGTTTTAATTGCTGCTAAGATCTGCTAAAATACCTATTCGTATCTTCTCTTTATGCAATTTTACCGTCAGATTAAGAACCTAGTCTACATTTTATATGGCTAGTTTTTGATCACTTTGCAAGTTTTAAGCTTCCATTCTGTGAATGACTATTTTATATTAATTTCATATAATTTAAGAGACGCTGTTAAACCTGTTTAGATAATTAGTCTATTGCTTGGTCTGTTTCTAATTAATTTATTGGCATAAATAATGATTGTACTTATTGCAATCATTAAGCACTTAGTGCACATTGCATTGTGGGAATGACAAAGTGATTTAGCCAGTGCTGTTAGAATATTAAGAATAGACCAACCTTAAACTGTGCGTATTGTAAAAGAGAGTTAAATAAAACTAAGGGTGGTAATAGCAAACACCTCAGTAGTCTTTTTTCCCAGATAAATGCTACGTGAAGGATTGGGTAAGCAGGATAGTTTTCTTAGGGAATGACGTCCCTATCCAGTAAATGTTAGTCAAAGCTGAGGAAGGCATAGGGGCCCACCTCGTCATATGCAGAATCCCCCAAGAATAATGGAATTTCAAAAAGAATATTATAGTTGATTTAAAGATCCACTCATATGTGGGTATGAACAGGAAAACAGAAGATAGTGATGAGTGGAGCGTTATATACTATGGACCTGTCAGTAGGCAGTGCACTAAAAGAGAAGGACTGAATGCTTAGTCATAGGATGTTCTTACTGACTTTGAAAGTAAACATTTACTAGGGATATGTACCTTGGACCTGCCACTTTGCAGAAAACTGAAGAGAGAGAGAGAGATAAGATAATTGTGCTACTTTGTTGCAGCCCTGTTGGGTGTTCTTAACTCAGAGAACAGTAACAGTGGATTCTACGCTAACATACCGACCGGCCAAACCGGTTCTCTCCAGTCTAGAACTGTGGCCGCACCCCCTAGAACATCAAGGAATGCTGGTAAAGTATTCTTACGATATTTCTAAATTGGAAAAGGTAGTATTTAATAACTTCAATTTTGGCCAGGCTGAGTCAGTTTTATGATGGGTAGGTATTTGATTGCATATGGTAGGTGCAGGGTTTGAATCCTGTGCTGTCCCATGTCTAATACTTACTCTTTAAAGGACAGTGTGGATAAAGTTGCTGTTATTATTCTTTGTTTATAATGTCTTCTTTATAATAATGTCTCCTTTTTCTTCTTTTACACCATCTTGCTGTTATAATTAATATTATCAGTATTAATATTAATATTATTATTTCCCCGTGTTCGTCCGGGCTGTTTGAAGAATTGACCAGCCAGTGACTGCACGTGTCGTAGAAGTCGACTAAACCACTAATAATTCACTTTTTTAATCTTGATGCAACACTTTATAGCAATTGCTTAAAAATTTTCATACAACGAATATTAATTTTATTACTAAATATTTTAATTGTTACATCTCTATGTAAGGCACACCTCCCGTATCTCGTCCCTCCGTACCGCCGCCTCCCTATTTCCGCCCACAACGACCCGCCCCTCCCCGACCCATCTTTCCTCCCCCCAGGTTCTCGGGACCCCCTGTACAGAGTGTGAGCGGTGGGGGTGGGGAGACGTTGAACTCTGTGGAGGAGGAGCCCCACTGGCCGTGCAGCGCCTGCACCTTCCTCAACCACCCCGCTCTGCTGCAGTGCGAGTGCTGCGACATGCCTAAAACCAGCGCAGGTACGTGCAATCTCTGTGCTTGTCTGTTGTGTGTTCAAATCCTGGGTTTGCCCGTCTGTTATGTAGCATGTGCAGTTGCTATGCTTGGCTGGAGGCAATATTGTCATTTGGAGTCATATATTGTCATATAATTTTATACGACAAGATAAATTTTAATTTTAAGATAAAATAAATAAATAAAATAATATATAATAATATTAAATTTACTATTTTCTCTAAAATCACCTAAAATAATACATCATAATATAAATTTTGTGTCATAGATAAAATTAAATAATGTAATAATATGCATGCCTAATAATATTAAATTTACTACACGTAGTTTGTCAAAAGTGACTGTCTATATATTGTAACCGGAGTCAGGTACGATGTCGGTAAGATATCCGACCGCGGAGTAGTATGTGCGGGTTCAAGTCCAGGGCTTGCCCGTAAGTGACATCACTTTCGAGAGATGGAACTGACGCTAATGTTTTACAGTATTATGTTTAGTCTAAAGCTAAAGGCTAGCGTACAATTTGACTTCAATTTCCACGTCAGTGTCTTGTAAACCAGTCGATGGCAGGGAGAGCACTGGATTTCGACCCTGCGACTATTATTGTCAGTTTGAATTCTTTAGTATGCCAAGATTAGCTTAGGTATGTTTACTCTTGTTTGTGTGCATGTTGGTTTTATTGAAAGCCTGAATGCTATGACATGCCTAATTGTAAGAACTTTTTATTGTTACCCTGAATGCTATGACATGCCTAATTGTAAGAACTTTTTATTGTTACCCTGAATGCTATGACATGCCTAATTGTAAGAACTTTTTATTGTCATGTAAGACTGTGGCTGGCATTATTTTCCTTTTGGAGGTTTGCGTTGCGCTGAGTGTTCTGATATGCCTAAGGCTACCTTGGTTTGTTTCTAGTTCTCATAGGGGGGGGGGGGGCAAATTCCTTTTTACACACTCTTCCCATCTTGATGATATTTGTTATTGCAATATTGTTTGCTATCATATAATGCCTTAATTTACGTATTATTATGTTGGTTGTGAGATGCAAAGGCATTTTAAGTATTTGCTTTTATGTTTTGTTGCATAGTATTTTGAACGTTCATAGCATTTATTTTAATACTTTCTGTCAACAAATTTTGAAATCTCAAACATTGATAGATTGATTGAATTTAAAATTTAAAACAGCAAAGTACTAATTTTAATGAAAATGATTCTGAGCCATTGCTTGTATAGCATTTGGAAACCACATAGTTATATTACTGACAGAAGGCTGGCTAATAGCCTAACCAAACCCAGTAGCTAACCTGATAAAATGTGACCAGTGTGATATTCGAACACAATTTGTTGTTTGAGCGGATTTAGCATCGAGCCTAGGACCCTGATAGTATCATGAGATACACGTCAATTAGAAGAGCTTCAAAGATTTATTATTTTGTTGAATATGTATTTTAAATTGCATTCAATTTTAATCGTTACATTTTCCACTCATCTAATTCTGCAAGTTTATATTAACTATACTATTTTCAGATTGGTATGCTTTTATCAACTTATACTACTTATACTTATGTGTATGATATGTTATAAATATGCATTACCATTATTTAATTTTTGGTTATGTACGTTAGGTACTATTACTCTATAATAATTCAGTTATACTAATATATTAATTAATATGATTTGTGCGTTAACTGGCTGGAGCCAGTGGCAAAGTCGGTAAGATACTCGACCGCGGATCAGTAGGTGCGGAGTTCAAATTCTGGGCTCGCCCGACACTGACATCGCTTTCGTGTGAGGAAACTGACGTTAACCTTAGCTTTACCAGCTTTTAACTTGTATTACTAGATATAATTGGTATGATTTTTATTTCTATGTTATTTTCAGGTGGCGAGTCACAGAGTTCATCTCGACTTTGACTGAACATCATCTAGTGTTGACTATTTCTGATCATTTGTTGTATGTGACAGTTGCCTTAAGCACTGAAAAACTTGAAGAAAAAAATAAGTTTTTCTATGAATTACAATAATTAAATTGAAGTATAAAAAAGATCGTCACAAATTACACTGTATGTAGCTTATATGTAGCTTTTGTAACCGTCATAAGAACGTTACGTTGCCCTACGTCATCAAATTTGTATGGTAAGATGTAACTTTTAGAAAGTCTTCTTTGCTTACTATGCTTCTCACGCGTATCAACACTCGGAAGTTTAGCGTTATGCCAACCCTATCTAAATAGATTCTGTGATGGTTAGAGATTTAAATTATCTTAGTAATTTATGAATGGGCTTTTAGTTATGAAAATGTGGAATAACTACTTAAAATGTACGTGATTAAACATTGGTCACTGTGTACAGATGTATGCTGCCAAAGTTGAGCAAAATCAAAGCCTTTGATGTAATTGCTTTAATGTTTAACTTGTTGATAAGGAGCACTTCTACAATTGTTTTTATAAAGAATATAATAGAATTCGTCGAATTCTCTAAATTTTAGTGAAACTTATAGTTTTAGCGAAACCTTCTATCTCTTTCCGAGTAGTGAAACTTTGGGTTTATATTAGTGAATATTTTATTTAAATCTGTGTTAGTAATATTGTAAATCTTCTAGAAGATTGTAAAACTGAGTTGCTAATTATTTACTATTGCAAATAGGTTTCATCATTTATTTGTTCCTGTGTTTTAAGTAAACTGGCTGTAATTATTAGTTGTAATAATTGACTAATTGCTGTGCTGAAGTCATGGTTATCAGAAGTAGCAGAATTTATAAGCTGTCTAAAATAATTGTAACGCTTTAGAAAGTGGATAACGCATTCCACTTGTAGGAGTTTCTGTAGATATTAATTTATATTTCTGTGATGGAACATTTTGGTGATAAGTGCCGCACTAACTTGAAATTTAATCATGATTCATGAGATGAGCCGGTAGCATGATTGATTAGATGTTCAACTGCAGATCAGTAGGTGCGGTGTTCAGCTTCAGGTGTCTGCCCTGTTACTAGCGGCATTTAGACAGGAAACTGGATTTAAATTTGGTTTAAACTTTTCTGTGGTTAAAGCTAAATTTTGCTGGTCGAGAATCTTCTTTAAAAGCTGTAAACCTAAGCTTAACGTCTGAACATTCTGTATTGTCAGAAACTGTCTGGCAGATATTTGAACCGATGGCCCCTGCTTCTCAGGCAAGTGTGCAATCTAACTGTTTTAATTTTAAAATACTTTTTTTGAAATCATTTATAGGCAGTTCGTAATGATTCAGGAAACTTAATATTAGTATACAATGTCTGTGCATGCAAGTGTTGACTAATGTAGTGTGTAGCTAGTAATCTACTTTTAGTACTCTTAGTGTAGAATTGCTCGATATTGAATGTTTACTAGCTGAATTTGCTGTAAAAATGACCAGTAAATAATCAACTAGCTAAATGAACTGCTAAATTGCTCATGATATGTATGGAGCACCTGATATCATCATGAAGTTTATTTTAAGTGACTGATCCTGAGGTGACTTTACTCTCTTGGGTTTCATTTCCTCCCTGTTTGAGAAGAGAGAGTCCCCTAAATTTATTTTCGGTACTGGTAATACAAATATTTTACTAAACTGTCTTTAAAAGTGACAGATATCATAGTGGATTATATTGAATTAGCACACTTTATAGTGAAATTTTAATTTCGCTATAGCATGCGTTAATTATTTCAAGTGCAATATGTAGGAGATTGCCACCTGTGGCTTTTAGAGCTGATATTGGATGCAGCTTGCGATATTAGCAATATGTTTTCTATGAAAGATTCAGTGTTAGGCTGTTAATTGTAACAAACTATTGCTACGTTACCTGACTATTGCCTGACTATTACCTGACAATTGCCTGACTATTACCTGATTATTTACTGACTATTACCTGACAATTGCCTGACTATTACCTGACTATTTCCTGACTATGACCTGTCCATTACCTGACTATTACCTAACTATTGATAGGTTACCTAATTGAACTTAAAACTATGATGGTAGTTACGCTCTTGTAAGTATTTGATTTTTATCATATCAATACTTGTAAAAATGGTTGTAACTAGTTCTGTACAACATTATTTATAGTAATTATTTTATACACTATAACTAATAGTTGATATAGCATAACGGTTAGAGTGTTCGCCTCGGATGCAAGTGGGCTTTGAACCCAGGAAAGTTAACTAATGGTGGATATTCCATTGAGCTTGTAGAAGATTATTAATGTATCTGAGCATGCCAATTGGCGCTATCAAAAGCAAAGATATGATTAAACATGGAAAGGATTGGCAATTACCTGTTAAAACCTATGAATAAGTTTAAATGGGTCATAAAACAAGCATTTAAGTACTCTCTGACCCACTACGGTTATTTTTATATTATTATTATATTTTAACTTTGAGACTCGATAGCTAGAGAGCTTTTATGTTTTAAGGTAACCTTTTTTAGAGTGTTATAATGCATCTTTACTTTAAAACTTTAAAATTTATTTCTCTGTATCGTTTGAAGGCTAGGCTGCATTTAACGTTTCTTTCATCTGTCAAAACAGTGTGTAACACTGGCTGGAGCCAGTGGCGATGTCGGTAAGATATTCGATCGCGGAATAGTAAGTGCAGGGTTCAAATCTTGGTCTCTTCCGTCACTGACATCGCTTTCGAGTGAGGAAACTGACGTTAACATTAGCTTTATCAGCTTTTAACGGACGAGCCAAAAATTTGACTCACCCAGGCATATCTGAAATGGAATACCCAACCTTCTATCCACTAGTTCAGTTAGAGTGATTACTGCTATGCTTTAGAGGATTTAAGTAATCACTCTCTTGCTTAACTGCTAAGTCTGTAAATCACTAGTCTATATAACTTACCAGTAGCAACAACTATCACTATTGTAATTATTGAACTACATTTATTAAGATGTCGATTATAGAAAATGTTGGATAATTGAAATCATTTTTGCATTCTATAATTATTTACTTGTTATGCAAGTTTATTTTTCTGCTTCATTTAATTTCTTTAGTATTTCTATCGTAGGAGACAGGGTTTTGTCGGTGCAATATAAGATTAAATTTTCCAATTGAAAACCAATCATATTTCGAAAGTGCCGGCTAATGGGGATACTGAGAAGTATATGATAAACCGTTTCTGAAACTCATGTTTTACGCA
The DNA here is from genome assembly GCA_905160935.1 of Enchytraeus crypticus. Taxonomy (NCBI): domain Eukaryota; kingdom Metazoa; phylum Annelida; class Clitellata; order Enchytraeida; family Enchytraeidae; genus Enchytraeus; species Enchytraeus crypticus. The sequence goes on along the minus strand of CAJHZI010000245.1, from coordinate 2,505,991 downwards.
TGGAAGACATTAATATTGACATGAACTTGGTTGACATATATCACGTGAAGGTTGGATTTAAGAAGAAATTTACTTATTGGACTTAGCGTCTTGCAGCGCTCTAGTATCTTGCACTGGTTTCATTGTTAGCAACCTAATAAAATGTCTACTTTTATTCAGGGTTGAATTTGTGACATTTTCCCGAGGGGGCTATTTGAGAGGGGGGGAGGGGAACGAAAGCTTCCAAGGGGGGCATCGGGGCTCTGTCATAGAGTTTAAAACTAAGGGAGTGAGTACCCCTTCAGGGAAGTCACACCGTCGACCTCCATTTGTTGGGGGGTCGTGGGCTTCTACTCGTTTAGCTGCGCGTCAATTGAACGAAGTTAAGCTACGTCGCACCCGGTTAACACTTGGTTGGGCGACCACCCTAGATGACCCGAGTGTAGACAGCTTTGACTGAAAAAATATGCCGAGGGTGACGTAAGGTTTTTTCTTAAATCCGCGGCGGGCTGCAATCGATCTACCAACAGAAGGCAACGATTACTAATATCCATGAAAAGAAAGGTGGAAATAACGTAAAATAAATAAATAAAATTAACTTAACGAGTAGCAGATATACATGTATATATAACCATACGAGCAAAAAAATTCAATCCTGCTTGCATTCCTCTTTGCGGATACCGAATTGATACTAAAACTGTACATATTTTACTGTGAGCTTTTATATTGCCTGGATTTTTTCATTCGATTTCCGTTTTTTTTCTTCTATGAAATATGAAATTTTAGCGTTTGAGAAAAGCTCGACCTTGATTTGAATTTTGTGATTTTACTTTTGCTCTTTGTTAGAACTACTGAATAATTTCCATGAACTCATTTAAGGTCTTTTAAATCGTGTTCGCAGAAGTTTGCTTTCTACAACTCTCTTGATTTTATCTAACTAATATAGACTGCCCGTTCCAATACCGATTCAATCAAATTGGAAATGAAAGTTGAACGTCAGTTTTCTCTACCGTCGATGATGTCGAGGATGCTATGATTGCTATACTTAAGATATTTGTGATAGTGCTACAGATGATCGACTCTTGCTTCGCACTTTCTCTCCAGTCTCTGTTTTAAATCTGTTCATAACTCGAAGTAAAGGTATGAAAGTTTTCACGCTAGCCGTAATGTGTGATGTGCCAATTGCGTTAGAACGTTTACCACGATTGGATATTGAGAAACTGATGTCGTGTAAACAAACTTTGTTGAAATAAAAGCGTATTTACATCAAGTATTTACCCCTGTGTATTTATATGTATTATCTATGTGCTGATATTGCATTATAGTTATCCGTTGTGCGCATCTTAATTACTAGTACGACTTTGATTGTTTTGTTAGGTTGTGAACATTGTTATTTATAAAGCGTCTTGTAATGTTTGTCTAGCTAGAGCGTGCTCCTCTGACGTGTACAGATATCGATGATATAGCAGAAGCGATTTCAAAGTTTGGGTGGCTCATCAGAAGTAAATTCTGTAAATATTTTGAGAGCAGAAAAGTTTAGAAGCCACGCCTCTTTCCGGTCATGGCTGGACTTGCTTTGTGAGCTATCGTTGCTTTTTGATGAGCGTCTAACAGTCAGCTTGTACTGGTGAAGCTATTCAATGCATTTTAATTCATTGTTTTAACTGACTTCATTGAAGATTGAAAGCGATTTAGCGTTAACATGATTTTACGTGAACATTGCAGAGCGTTAGCTTGACATTACATTAACCTTACTTAACGTTTACATGATTCAATGAATATTTTAAACATTTTTAATGTCTTTGTAAGGAACCGCAAAAATTGTTGCAAATAATAGCATGGCTGATATGTGGTCAATTTTAACCCCAAGGACAAACGATGCACAGTAGATCGCAGGGTAGCAGGGGGGTTAATATAACATAATGCTAGCATGATATAGTTTTAACACTACATAACTTTACCTTGATATAACGTCAACGTAATATTAGTATTTTATAATTTTAGCTTAGCGTTAAATGACTGCTAATACTACTACATGTAGGTATTCATTAGATTGATTTCGTAAACGTGATAGAACGCTAGTGTGATACGTCGTAGTTAATGCTAAACATGGTATATCATTAGTAAGTCAAGGTATATCGTTACGTAATTTATAACGTTAACATAGCTTTAATATGATGTCATGGTAGTGTGTTGATATGATATGAAAAGCTGATGATAGATAATTGTGAGACATGAGATTGCTCGGACCTGCCATGTAGCATGGTCTCGATAGATTGTTAGTTTTATCATTTCTGTTGTTCAGTCTTTAACTATTTATAACTTAAAAATCTGTAGCAATATTGGCGATTGTTGTGTAAATACTTATAGAGTAGTACTGTGATTGTTTTAAACCACATTTCCACATCTAAGAATGACCTCACAGCCGTTGTATAGACATGTATAGAAAATGTAAATACTGTATATGGGAGGATTTAGCGTTGAGAGGGATTTAGCGCATGTGATTAAGATGCCTGTCACTAAACTAAGTTAAGCTTCCTCATGTCCGGTTAGCACATAGATGGGCGACCTTCTGATAAGTCTGAGCGTTGACAAAGCTTTAGATTTTGAGTTTGACAGAATTTTTATAAAGTGTAAATACTATATTTCTAGTGTACAAGTATATATACATACAGACTGGGGCAAAAAAAAAAATCCATTAGCGAAATCTCAATAACTTCAACAGAACTCAAAATATTTTTACTAAATTTTCGAAACGTCTAGAGGAGGAATTTCTGCGTATATCCTGCAAATTTGGTGAATATATATTCAGTAAAATTGAAAGTAAAGCGTCTCTACGAGAAAAGTGCTAAATTCAATTTTAACAAGGCCTTTTTGAAATATCAGTCGTTCATTTTTAAGAAAATAACGACCCTGAAACGGGTCTTTTACTTCTATGATGGAGCATAAGCCTACACTACCTTTTTAGCTGCTCTAATAGAAGATGTTGAAAATTCATTCACCTTCTAAACTTATTTCAAAATTTTGAAAAATATTTTCGGTACTTTTGTTGAAATAAGCCTTATTAAGATTGATTTTTACACTTTTTCCGTAAAGACGCTGTATTTTTGTTACTACAACATATATTTTCACTAAATTTGCAAACTATATGCAAGCAGCCTTGCATTAGATGCTCCGAAAATTTTGTCAAAATATTTTGAGTTTTGTCGAAATTATTAAGATTTTTGTTAAAAAAAAGCCCTGTTAAAATTGATTTTAGCACCTTTTCGTAGAAACGCTGCAATTTTGTTACTACTGAATAGATTTTCACCAAATTTGCTCGCTATGTGCAGAAATTCCTCCTCTAGAAACTGCAAACATTTTGTGCAAAATATTACGAGTCGTGTTGAAGTTAGTGAGATTTCGCTAGGGGATTATTTTTTTTGCCCCAGTCTGTATATTCTAATATGTGTCGACTTAATATCCTTATTTACTTTATAAATATATTAAGTGTTGTAACTCTTTGCTAATGTCATAAGTTTAGCTTTTCTAAGGATTGGTATTATGAACAATCGTAAAGCTGCCTAGCGATTTAAACTTATGATATTTTAAGTGCTAGTTATCATCATGAGTGTTCCAGTTATTGATAGCATCTTGGATAATTGTTTTAAAATAATGTGTTTAACATTAAGCGTCTGTTAATTTTATATAACTCTGTTTATTTGAGAATTAACAGAGAGTTTTAGACTATTTTAAATTCGTCATCAATTAAATTTAAGCCAACGGGCTATTGTTAATTTTCAATTTTTTACTGAATATAGCCTCTTTATAGAGCTATCACGCTTTGTTAATTGCTAATTAGAAAGTTGACGCGTAAATGAGATAAAATAAGAAAAGAAGTTCTCTAAATAAAATTGAAAGTAAAATGAACAATATGCGACCCTATATAATTAGGAAATATGTAGTGAAAATGCATGAAACGTTTTATACGATATTAAACACTCCTCGTTGATACTTTATTAATTATCTACTCTGACCGTCTGTTAGTTACCGGACTGGCACTGTTCAGGATCTTATTTTATTTCAAATATGTGATTTTTGCGAATTGATTTGAATGAATGGGTTTGCAGTAATATGTGCCGTGAGGACTGCCCTTAATCATCATTGGATGAGGAAACGTACGTCAAAACTAACGTTAACTTGTTAATATGAATTGTCACTCAGTCTTTAGAAAATTCTTGAAATTCACATGAGAGCAGTGTCTTGGAATTTTGTAAATTGTACTCTATTGATTTCAGCCCTTGCATGAATATAAAAATTATACTGTCGTAAATGTGCTGAAATAATTTCTGGTATTGAGTCTAAATACAGTAGGCAGGTTTGATGAAGAAGGAGTTCTTGGAGTGGTGTCAGATATACATGTAGCTATCTAGATTGTGCATGGTGTTGATCAATAGTACAAAAATCAACCGAAATTCCTAGGGTTACCAGTGTAAAGAGCTGAAAGTGTGAACTAGCCTGCGGCTGGACCAATATCTATCATGTTCAGCACCCATGGACTGTAGACGTTAAATCTTTATGTGGTCCGCCGCTGCTTTTCTGATTCTGAGTGATGAATATGTGTTCTAACGCTGTAATTTCAAAGTACTGACGATCGTTGTTAATAAAATTAATTTCGTATTAATTTCAATGTCATCTTGTAAAACTATCTTGAGATCGAGCTGAAATAAATAATTTATTATTAAAATGTGCGTATATTACGTGTTCTTTTTTGGCAAATGATTAAATACAGTGTCAGCTCCGTAACTGAAAGAAGTGTAATGTTTGTAGCATATTTTATAGCCTAGCACAAATTTATAGCGAGACGTGATAGGGGATTTAAAGCCAAATCCAAGTTTAACGTTTAACGTCTGTTTCGTGCTCGCTTTATATCAGAGAAGAGCACTGGATTAGAATCCGACACCCACTGATCTGCTGTCGAACTACTTATCACCAAACTACAGGCGCAGCTCGGATTTGATAAACTCAAGCTAATCTTTTGTGTAAATCGACGACGAAACATCGCATAGGCCTACCTTAATAAAGTTGTCAGATTTATCTTAAATATCGATGAACTCTTCGTAAATTTCGAATAAACTCTTCGTTATATTTTTTTCAGTAGTCTGTGATAAAACTACTTCAATATTTTTCTGAATTGAAACTACCAACTGGGTTATTATTAGCCCCCCCAGAAGAGCAAAATTCATGTCACAACTCATTCTCGCATCCTTTTGTTCAAGAGACGAACGTTCTACCACTAAGCTACGCGCTCCCGTTCTTCTACGAGACGTTTATCAGTAAGATAATAAAAAGCTGTTAAAGCTAAGGTTAACGTGAGTTTCCTCACTCAAAAGCGATGTCAGTGATGGGCGAGTCCAGGATTTGACTCCCACCCATACTGATCCGCGGTCGAGTACCTTAACGACTTCGCCACTGGCTCCAGCCAGTATAAGCATATTTACATGCAAGCTCTCTCATCAATAGCTTTAGAAGTTGTACAGTAAAAGAACTAAAGTAGTTTCATTGATGCAGTTTTGGAACAAATGATCTATTATATTTTTCTTTTTTCTCTTGCTCTCTCGCTCTTTTTCTCTCTCGCTCTCTATCTCTCTCTCTTTCTCGATACTTTCTATCTTCCTCTCAAATATGCAAAATTAATTAAATTTTAAATATAATAGACAATCCAGGAAGCTAAGCCCGTCAATATGTGGGGTTTTGCATCTGTATCTCTGCTCAAAGATTAAATTTCGCTTCAAAAACAGACCATTGAATTATAAATAAATCCGACTTTTTTCATCATAAGTCACTGCCGTTGAAAGATTTATCTAGACTGAAATTATCAGATACTAATTTTTACACATACTAATTATAAACTAAATTGTCTACAAACATCGTGTAATCGACTATTCTTCTTTTTTTCTTCTTCTAATGCAATGCCTAATGGCAGATCCATGGCACAAAACGCTTCCAACCAATTTTATCCTCAGCTTCTCTTTTCATCTCTATATAAGAATTTGTTATCAAATCATCCAACATCCCATGTGTTGGTCTTCCTCTAACTCTTTTCTCTTGAATTCTTACTTCTACTGCATCCTTCAGTAAACTAATTCCAGAAAATATGTCCTATCCAGCTTTTCTTTCTATTTCTTGTCATTACTAACAATCGACTATTAACAATTAATAACTCAGTTGTTTACAGTTCGTATAATATTAGATCAATCAGTTAATATTTAATTCCTTTATTCACATATTAACGCGCATAATACGAGCTTAAATGTACGTGATTCAAAACAATCTACCAAATAGTACTTGTAATTTATAATTAGTCTCTGACTACGTCAATTTCCTTTAGTCTTATATTTACTCAATATTGATTTAGTTAACTTTTAGACTTTTAGAATCACATTATATTTCAGTCTTAACTTTATTTTACCTATATCTTTGATATTTTATAGTTACCTTTGTAATTATTATATACTGTAAGTTGCACTTAAATTGCATGATTAACATAGGTTCCACGGGAATCTGTTGCATGAAAGATAATTTGTAATCACAATTTCTTTATATCTGGAGCCAGTGGCGAAGTCGTAAGATATTCGACCACGGATCAGTACATGTATGTGCGGGGTTCAAATCCTGGGCTCGCTCGTCACTGACATCGCTTTCGAGTGAGGAAACTGACGCAAATCTTAGCTTTAGCGTTAGCATTAGCTGCTTCTGACTGTTTTATCTTACACAGTTTAGGCTCTTTGTGATAACCCACTTCATCTTATTTATTTGTTTGCTAAGTATATTTGTATATCTATTTTTAATTATACCCATATAAACATATAAACTAGTTTGAAAGTTAACAAATATGCAAATTGATCTCTCGCAAAGACTTTGGCAGTATTAGAGCTCGATATTGTCCCTAATTTGAAAAGTCCTCTTCTTAGGCGCTAGTACATTGAATTCCATCGACATCGCCACTGGCTGGAGTCAGTGGTGACGTCGGTAAGATACTCGACCGCTGACCAGTATGTGCGGGGTTCAAACCCTGGGCTCGCCCGTCACTGACATTGCTTTCGAGTGAGGAAACTGACACTAACCTTAGCTTTAGCTTTTTTAATTCTTAAGGCTCTGCCTATATTCTCCTATTACGACAAGCACAGTTCACATGTAGTCTATTCTGCATTAGACCAGTCTCGTAATGGGCATTCGAGAGATAAAGAGATAAATTCTCGTCTATAGATAATACATCATTCGCATTGACGTCCTCGTCCTTCCTAACTTCCTGTTGTTCTATTTTAAAACATCCGCCATTACCCGCTCCGTCATGACGCGCCTGAAAATTTAGTCCGCGCAGCGCTTCACCGCGCGTGCTGAGCTTAACGTCACGCGCCGCTCTAGACTCATTACGGGACTGATTTGTAAGAGAGCTGACTGGTTTTAGTAACTTCTTAAGTAGTGCGTTTCGACCACTGAATAAAGAATTAATTGGTCTATATCTTTGATTTCGACTGCTTGATGTAGTCGAGTTAAACGTATATTTGAGTGAAAGTGGTTTTCTGTCAGAGTTTGGTGAAATTGACCCTGTGCTCGATTTTGGTAAAAGTGATTCTAAGACTAACTTCGGAAGAATTGCCCTCGTAACGGTTTTTGGTGAAACTGATCTTATTGAAAGTGATCTCGCGCCAGTGGTTGGTAAAAGTGAACTCGTGATAGTTTCTGTAGACAAACAGAAATCTCTCTGCGCATGCGTAGAAACGGTCGAGCTGAGAAAACATGGCGACGATCTGTTTGTATTGGAAATAGAAGATCTGCTGCTACGAATTCTTGGATTAGATATCCTGTGACTTGAGTCGTTGGTGCTGGAGAGAAGTCTTTCAGTTTTCCGATGGTTTTCCAAGGCTGTTGTCCTGGCGGACAAATAGAGGCTAGCGGCTCCGTGACGCAGCCGATGACGCGCCGCTTCGTCCATACATCGGTAGCATAGCGTCGATTTGAAGGCCTGACGATAGTTGAGTGACATGAGGTTGTAAAGGATTGGGTTCACTGTGCAGCTGATAAAGTACAGGATGCCTGCGTTAAAAATTATACATGTATAAATACCATACATGATATTATATAATCAAAAAATTATATGATACATTATTTATATATTGTATATGATTATATAACATATTATTTCCCCGTGTTGTGTTCGGGTTGATTGAAGAATAGACCAACATGCAGAATACAGAGCCAAGAATGCAGCTGTCCGGTATATCATAGTAGAGCATAGAATGCAGCGGTATGATCATAGTATACGTTAAAATTCAGCGGTACGGTAATGCATAGTAGAGTATAGAATGCAGCGGTATGGTATATTATAGTAGAGCATTGAATACAGCGGTACGGTAAATCATAGTGGAGATTAGAATGCAGCGGTACGGTATATCATAGTTGAGATTATAATATAGCGGTACGGTATATCATTGTAGAGCACAGACTATGGCGGTACGATATCTCATGGTAGAGCATAGAAAGAAGCGGTACGGCATATGATAGTAGAGCATGTATTATAGAGCATGCATAGAATGTATTTTTACTGTATATCATAATACAGCATACGATGCAGCGGTACGTATATCATAGTAGAGCATAGAATACAGCGGTACGGTTTATTAAAGTAGAGCTTAGCTGCTGTAGTTCAGTATTGCATAGTAGAATATAGAATGCATCAGTACGATATAATCATAGTAGAGCTTAAAGTAGAGCGGTACGGTATAACATAGCAGAGCATAGATTTCAGCGGTATGGAATATCAGAGTAGAGTACAGACTGCAACGGTACAGTATACCATAGTATAGCTTACAATATAGCTGTATGGTATATCATAGTAGAGCGTACGGTACAGCGGTACGGTATATCATAGTAGAACATAGAATACATCGGTACGGTACAACAAAGTAGAGCACAGAATACAGCGGTACGCTATTTTCATAGTAGAGCTTAGAATGCAGCGGTTCGGTACATAGTAGTACAGTATAGAAAGCAACGGTATGGTATATCATTGTAGAACTTAAAATACAATGGTGTGGTATATCATAGTAGAGCTTAGAAAGCAGCAGTACGGTATATCACAGTAGAGCTTAGTATACAGATGTACGGTATAGCATAATGGAACTTAGAGTACAGCAGTACGGTATTACATAGTAGAACATAGAATGCAACGACACGGTATATCATATTGGAGAATAGGAAACAGCGGTACGGTGTATCATAGTAGAGCTTAAAATACAGCAAAACAGTATATCATTGTTGAGATAATAATGTAGTGGTATGATATATCATAGTAGAGCTTAGAAAGCAGCAGTACGGTATATCGTAGTAGAGCATAGAATACAGCGGTACGGTATATCATAGTAGAGCATAGAACGCAGCGGTACGATATATCATAGCAGAGCATAGAATACAGCGGTAGGGTTTATCACAGTCGAACTTAGAACTCATTTGTACGGTATATCATAGTAGAACTTATAATACAGCGGTACAGTTTTCATAGTCGAGCTTAGAATGCAGCTGTACGGTATCTCACAGTAGAGCTTAGAATGCAGCGGTACGGTATATCACAGTAGAGATTAAAATACAGCAGTAAGGTATATCATAGTAGAGATTAAAATACAGCGGTAAGGTATATCATAGTATAGCATAAAATGCAGCGGTACGGTATATCATATTAGTGCATAGAATGCAGCAGTACTTTATATCATAGTCGAGATCAGAATACAACGATACGGTGTATCATAGTAGAACTTAGAATACAGCGGTATGTTATATCACAGTAGAGCATTGAATGTAGCGGTGCGGTAAATCAAAGTAGAGCATAGAATGCAGCGTTACGGTTTATCATTGTTTAGCTTAGATGCAGCGGTACAGTTTTTCATAATGAAGCTTAGGCTACAGCGGTACGGTATAGCATAGTAGAGCATATAATGCAGCAGTAGGAAGAGTGCTGAAGAATAGTCATATATGCACGTCTCGTAGAAGACGACATAATAGCAAGATCCATATCAGCCTCAGAAAGGGCATTCGGTTGGTGAGCGCTTAGGCTCCAGAAATTGCTACAACATTTAAATGGAAAAAACTTCAAAAGAAGGTCTATTGGTATCCCGACCCGAAGGGAAGATGATGATGATGATGATGATTATTTAACAAATTGTATAATCTATGATATTATAATATACTGCCTTGGATCATCTCTTTGCTCACCGGCTTGGATTTGTCTCAATAGTGCTCTTTGTTTTCATGGACGACAGTAGCATTCCAATTGTTGTTATTATATAATTGAGGAACATTTTGTATAACTATTCTTTATTCCCTCTACACTGTATGATATACGCATTTTTAATCACAGTAGGCCTAATATTGTAATTAAAATGCGTTACCAAGTACTAATTATACTGCAACATACTATAGACTATGACAGTATTGTAGTATCTTATTGTGTATTTTCTCGATCTGTAACTTAAGCGTATTTAGCAGATTACATCTATTTTCTACGAAACTGTAACCGATAATTGCTTCCACTTAATTTCACGTTTTAACTCAATTGTTACCTTTTTAGCAAATCATGTCCACCATCTTATTTGACTATTACGGACAATGTTTAATTTTCTTAACTCGTTTTTAATTTGTTTGCGCACTAAGGTAAATGGCTTGAAGAAAGACGTCTAGAGATTCGCCTATCAAAGAGACAATTAAGAATGTTTTGTCATTACGTTTATTATTAACTGATTTTTAAGTTTGTTCACTAATGTCTAATATATACTTGTACAACTGATATATTTGCATGACATATTTATTGACCGTTTTTACTTCCCTAATTCGGTTATATTTTTGCTTGATTTCTTTGTTTACAAGTTTGGAAGCTTCAATCAAAATGTTCTTATTTTGGAGATGTTCTTTCACAAGTTTTTAAAAACGTCATTTAATTATTAATGGTTGGAACCAGTGGTGACGTCGGTTTGATATTCAACCGCAGATCAGTAAGTGCGGGGTTCAAATCCTGAGCTCGCCTGTCACTGACATCGCTTTCGAGTGAGGAAACTGACATTAACATTAGCGTTACATTTTTTAGCAAAATCTAGGAAATTTCTAAAGTATTGTAGCAATGGAAAGATGTCTACCGGAGATGTAGAAGAGAATAGCCTGCAGTTCAATCAATGCTGGAGTCCATTTGTCATCTCTGACGTAAATCGTGAGCAACCTCTGAGCGTGAAATGGAGCCCAACAGATGCAGAAAGCTACCACCACTGCCACTGTTAAACACAAATGAAAGCGAAATTATCATTTATATCTAGCATTACATTTCGGATTTTAAGTGAAAACCGGTAGACGGTTGACTGTTGACGGTTTATGGTAGAGTATCCATTTCTAGGTCTTTCGAATGTGTGTGAATTAATTTTCTGATGAGCCGAATCCGGAATCGAGCAAGTGGAAGTTCAGTTAACCTCAGGATTGGTTAACTTAGACAGGCCTATACGGACTAAACTATTAATCCATCAAGCATAGCTCATCAAGCATAGCTCATTATCTCTAACGACATTAGTTCTCTAAAATGCAATTTGTCAGCTTTGTTGCCATGCGTAGAACTTCTTTTGTCGTATGTAGGTGTATGTTTGGCAATTTGTGATGCCAAATAGAGGTTATGACAAGTGCTTCGTCATTTTTTCCGAATATTTATGTTTGCAGACGTAGTGACGCATCGTTTAGTGGCGATTAGAGAAGATACCTGGAAACAATCCTAAGTTGGAGTACAATTGTCAACCATGTTTGAAAATAAGTACCGGAATCGAACCCGTGGAATTTCAATTAACATCAGGATCAGTTAACTTAGATTTAAAAGATTAGATTCGAATTAGATTTAGAATTTTTTCTTAGATTTTTATCCGACGTTAAATTCTTATTGATTGATTGATTGATTTACGGACCAAACTATTAATCTACAAGGCCAAGCTCATCCAGTGTGGTTAACAGTGACAGTTGTGGTAAGTCGAGTTGTGTTGACTGAGCCGTCAACTAGATATACATGTACATGTACAGTATATAACTTACATGTAAAGGCAGATGATAGAAATATGTGGAGGAGGTATATGCTATAGACCTGCTAATAGGCAGCATACTAGAGATAGATAGAGAGATAGATAGAGACATGCAATGTTATTTAGGGTGTTTTAATAACGCACTAGATATCTTTGAATAAATATTTACGTATTAAGGGATTTTGGAGTCTTAGGAGCTGAGAATCGATTCCTTATCAGAGAAGAATTAGCAAAATAAAGTATTTTATTGTATTTATAAACGTTAAAATTGGTGAATTATTTAACAGTATAAATGTTATTGAGTTTCAATAGATTATTTCAATTACATTTTTCAATAACAATTAGAATTTAAAAGTAAGATAATCATCAATTCGTGTAGGCAGTCTGTGGGCCTATAGTATTATTACGTACTGACTTACAAAACCTTATTCCTCGCAAAAACTTTAAGAATATTTAATTAAATTTAAATGTCACAAATAAAGGCAACGGATTCTCTTAATAAAACTTCAATGAAAGACATAAGACTATAGACCTAGTGGCCGTAAAACGTGAACTATTTTTCCATTCTTTCAGTCCGACTTTGAGAGCTGCTATGAAGAAATTTTAGCTGCGGCTGTAATCGTAATCTCATTCATTAATTATTCATAATCTAATTCCTTAATTATTCATAATCTAATTCATTAGTTATTCATAATCTAATTCACTAGTTATTCATAATCTAATTCATTAGTTATTCATAATCTAATTCATTAATTATTCATAATCTAATTCATTAGTTATTCATATTCTAATTCACTAGTTATTCATAATCTTATTCATTAATTATTCATAATCTCATTCATTAATTATTCATAATCTCATTCATTAATTATTCATAATCTCATTCATTAATTATTCATAATTTAATTCATTAATTATTCATAATCTCATTCATTAGTTATTCATAATCTAATTCATTAGTTATTCATAATCAGTTGATCAGTTAAAGTAACCTGATCAACTTCCTTAAAAATGTTGAGTATTGAAATTAAGTTAACAGTAATGACTAATATTCTTCAGAAATTTTTATTGTTATTTGTTGAAGACTCACTACCTTAGTATTACAATATATTATACCTTATATATGCAATATAGCAATACCTTACTAGTACAATATAATTATTACATGTACATATATGTATGTGTTTAATAGAAACCGTTGTGCATTTTAGTCCATTTTCCATGTAACCAGTCCAGTGAATTAGCATCCAGGATATGCGCTTAACCTCGACTGATGTGGTATTTGTTAATAAATGCTATGTTTATTGATACTATCATACTGCTAGAAATAAATGACCATCAAATTCCATATATTTCATCTACTGCAGTGACGTTAACGTGAAGTTCCCGCCCCATTCGTCCACTTTTACCCACTCATTAGTGTGCATGTTTTGGACTGATGCTTACATAGAACAAAGCAGAATAAAATTAGTACCTAGCTTATTTTATTTAAAAATCTTAACAATTGATTAAACACAAGTGACAGGGGTCACACAGGCACAAAGACACTCATGCGGGGTTTTATTGCTTACTGAAAAAAATAATAAAAAACTATTTTCATGATCAGAAAATTCATTTCAGTAATATTATAGCAACGAGAGACTGGATTGAAAAAATATATAACGATTGAAGAAATTATGCATAAGTTAAATTATAATGTACATTATATAAATCATAACTGCGTAAAGAATATTGCGGCTAATGTTTCAGTGAATGGCAGAACGAGTTACAGGTATTGAGGTTTAACAATTGTTTTATCTATTCAATTATGATAATGTACGTTGAAATATTATGCAATGTTAGGTTGTTGTGTAGATGAGACAGCATCATCGCAATTATGCCGCTATGTGCCATATTATGTTTTGCATTATTATACATGCTGCAGAGAAATAAACAACAATATTAATGTACTTTCGTCCGATAAAGAACTTTTCTCTAAATACAGCACGAAATAAAAACAGGAAAACTGTGTTGTGGTAGCAAATAAAAATAGTTCAACAGTGATTTGACGCGAAAATATTTGAAATATGACGAGAGTTTAGATCTTTCGAAAGTCGGAAGTCACTTGAGCCAACGAATTTATGGTACATCATGAATTTGCCACCTACTGTAAATGTATCAAAACTGAACTAAGGGGCTCAATCAATCTCTATTCGTAGGATGAATCATATTAGAATCTCTTGCTTCTATTTCTACTAACAGAGAGAAATAGATTACTCTGTTTTTTTCTCAGAAAAACAGAGCCTAGTATTAAATGTCAGTCTCAATACTTAGATTCCTATTCGCAATCTGATAATACACACAAATGAGAACCTATTTTGCCGGCACGTTGTTCCCAATGCATATATTTTACCTTTATCACATCTTCAGTGCGTATCGCACAAAACTAAATTTCTGAAGTAGTTTTGCAATGGTTTCCATATGTATATATATACTGTATGTATATATACATATAGGCCTATAATATATATATATATATATATATATATATATATATATATAATATGTATAATATATAATATATTCAAGCCATTGGAAAACTACTTCAGAATCTTAATTGTAGTCCATATGACAACAAGGTTAATAAGCGATAAACGTACTTATTTACTCAAATAACGGTCGCTGCCTAACAAATTAACAGTTGAGAATTTGTTTAGCGAAATAGCAACTGCTGTATCGTTTAACAAATTACAACAGATGCTTTCTCGTTGAGATGAGAACCAGTTGATTGCCTTTGTAACAAAATAATCTCTCTTCATTCGTCACTCATGGTTCAATCTATGATCCTAGTAAATCAATATGATATTATATAGAAGATCAAATCCATCAACAGCATACATCAGCATGCATTCCAATAGTAAATATAAAGTCAAGTTAAACGTCAGTTTTCTGCCCGACAGCCTGTGAGTGCCGGGAGAACACTGGATTTGAACTCTTTACATACTGATCGGCGAGCTAAAAAGGAAAAATTTCGCAACTTGGAATCCAGTTTTGAAGATTTACGTGCTTCAGCTGATAGTAAACTATTTAAAAATGTATGTAGGGATAGCGCCCATCTACTTACCCCACTTTTGCCTTCGCTTACCCATTACCCATATATCTAACTAGAAGAAGCGTTGAAAGTAAACATTTCGCACTTCCTAAAGACGCAATAGTTAAGTGAAAAAAATTCATTACTGGTATTATACGTGATGATGCTGGATGTTGTTAACTTTAAACTTACATTTCCAATGATCTCCTAATTTAGCTTTGTAATTGCTTCTGTTGTTTTCTGCTACTGTTTAATAATGCATAGACACATGATATTAGAGCTCTTTAAATAGATAAAGTTTAGCTAGGTCAATCCACTTTTATATGCTATCATTTTATTTAACCATCTCATTTTAAATTTGTTGTTACATTTCTGCCTGTATCCGTTTCATTGTTATGTTATCTGTCATATTGGTGCAGTCTGCAGTTTGTCAGATTGATGATGAAAGTAAAAGGAATAGATTATTTGTATTATCCGCTATCGAACAACATTTCACCAAGCCATCGGCTCATCCCGGTGTTGATACCGATAACTCAGCAATGATGATGATGATGATGATGATGATGATGATGATGATAATAATAATAATAATATATATTTATATATATATTTATAAATATTTATAAAGCGCAGCTCTATGTTAAATGCCAGCATGTAGAACTAGTAATGTAGAACTCCTACACACTAGCAAAGTATGAAGACAAAAGCGGGTTTCTGACATGGTGGAAAAAATTTACACCGGCAAAATGATAGATCCTGGAGTGAACCTGAGCGGGCGATTTTATGCGCACGGACGCGTCTGATAGAGTCCAGAAATGATAGAGTCCGTGAACTGGGCTAAGTCAGTAATTCATGGATTTAGTGACAAGCCACCGGAGATCAGGGAAGTCAATGCTCGTCTAAATGGAGTGTATTTGTGTCATTGCAAAACAGCGGATAGTGTGACTGCCTGTGCTTTCGAAAAGTTTTGACGTCGGTTTCTTGACACGCGGGCGACGTCTGTGATGCTTTAAGGGATATATTAAATTGGCCTCTCTCTCTTTCTCTCTCTCTCTCTTTACTGAAACTTTAATTAACACTCATGGAACTCTTGAACACTATTATACGTGCATCCCTTTTAATGTTTACCAATGCGCATTAATTAATAACTTTGTAGATATCACAACTATGACTATGCTAATACTAACTATGGCCTTTAGTTATTTTTTACAAATATGTGGCCTCTAATCGGTTTTCATTTGTAACCTACATCATCTGATCTTGTTGTTCCTTATGTAAAATTATAATAATCGACTAATAAAGATTTAATTATCAGGACACAAAAGATCCACTTTAACTGTATTTATCATAATCTAGAATAACTGAATATGTATGTATATATATATAACATATATATATATATATATATATATATATATATATAAATATGTGTATATATGTATACATATATATATATATATATATATATATATATATATACATTAATTGATTGATGGACTCATGTATATATATATATGTATATATATATTTACATTATATATATATATATACTGTATATATATATATACATATATTTATATCAGGCGTTCTTATATATCTATGACTTACTAACAACGTGAGCTAAGAGGGTAGCATGTCAGTACGTTGCATGGCGGCGGATCAGTAGGTTCAGTGCACATATCCTGTGCACCCCTTCACTGACGTTTGAAGCAGGAAACTGATTTTTAACCTGGCTCTGGTTTAAACAAATCATTGGTATGTTGAATTTTAAAATGCATTGACCGATACATTTGAAGCCGGAGTTGAATACTTACACGTGATTGATTTGATCGATAGATGGATTGATCGATAGATTTATCGATCAATTGATTGATTGACTAATTGGCTCGCAGATTTCTCGATTTTTCCACTACCACAATCTCAAGAGTTGGAATAGGACACATTCTAAGGGGGAAGGTCAATTAAGATAGGTCATAGAAGGTAGAATGGAAGGAAAAAGAGGAAGGTGCAGACCGAGATTAGGTATGATATATGACTTAAAGACCCACTCATATGTGAAAATGAAGACGAAGGCGGAAGACAGAGAAGAATGGAGGCGTTATATACCATGGACCTGCCAGTAGGTAGTGCACTAAGAAGAAGACAATCTCATAACACATACCGAGCATCTTGAAGACGGCTTTCCTCGACTGAGACCTTGGCGTGATGGGCTGACCAGTTCGTCGCTGGGACATCTGTCGGGCGCTTTCAGACCTGTGCAGAGCCACGCCTATCTGTACGTACAGCGCGCTGATCAGAATCATCGGTATGAAGAACAGCAGAAACGTCGACACCTGGCAACGTAAAGCTAAAGGTAAAGCTAATGTTAACGTCATTTTCCTCACTCGAAAACAATGTCAGTGACGGACGAACCCAGGATTTGAACCACGCACATACTGATCCGGTGTCGAATACCTTACCGACATCGCCACTGGCTCCAGCCAATGTTAAAAGTGTTTTCGCTAAATTTTTTCACTACAATTAATTTTCACTTACAATTGCATTAAACGATTTTTAAAGAGGATAAATACTATATTAAACTTGATTTTTCATTTACTGTACTACAGTTACATACATAATTTTTAACATATAATTAATTTCGTAGCGATCTACATTTTCAAATGGAACACTCTGAGTAACAAGTATGAAAATTATGAAGTATTTAAAATTATGAATTATTAATTCTTAAAATCTAGTCATTATGCTCTCTTAAGAATTCTGATCGTCGTCTTCTGTTTCATTTTTTGTGTTCTGGTAACGACCAGGTGAATATGATAAGAGTCGTCGATGTATTGTTGATCAGGAGATCGACCTTGTCACCTCTCGATACATTTGTCCAGGGAGAAGCTGAAGTGAATTGAAAGCAACATTTAAAGGAGTGTAGTTTTAGAATATCTCAATAGCGTAGTGGTAACGTCATGAAGCTATAAATGACCGATCTGAGGTGAATTGAACTTTCGTGGGTTCAAATCCCCGCCGCGTTGACCTGAGAATAAAATATCGGACATTCACAGGAGTGATTACACGGGCTAAACTGCTTAACGGTTTAAACATGTCGTGTTAAAAAGTGATAGAAACATGTATTAACAGAGTTGATCATTTCACTATAATGAGTGTTTCTTAAAATAAGAAATTAAATGAAAAAATAAAAAAGATATAATTGTTTACGTGCAATATAATTAGCTAACCAATGAACATCAATACCTGGAATATATACTGCATGTTCTCTCTCCATTTCTCTGGAATATTGCAGATGAGAGATTCGCTCATTATCCTATCCTCGTCAGGATATGTGAGGTAGTGGAACGTCCTCGTGTGCACAGGATAGGGCAGGGCGCTCAAACAAGCCAGGGCCCAAATGATCAAGATATTGCGCATAGCCCTAGAAAGCCCTGACATGGCCTGGGCGCGCAGAGAGTGACAGATCGCTAGATAGCGCTCTATGGTAAAAGCTACGATGGTTAACACTGAAGCTGATGACGTCATTTCCGTTATGAATGTTTTCAGCAGACAATATGGCTGTCCAAACCGCCATGGGTACGCCTCAATAACAGAGTAGAGCTCGGGTGGTAGACCTGAAATGAAATAAATTAATATCTACCTTAAACGTTTTAAGGAAGCTTGCCAATCTTACCTGTTGCTACCTCTCAATGAAATAATGATAAATTTAGTTTGATTAAGCATTCAATTAATTGCCTAACCTGTCAATTAAAAAAATAAAATATGATCGATTCTTTGAAGTGACTCGCTCAAGTACTTTTAAGACTCATGTGTTTCGCAACGACAAAGAACCCAGATCATTTAAAATCAGACCTATAATCATTTCTTTTACATATTCATCGTTACATTATACTCGCTTTGGAGTGAGGAATCTGACGTTAACATAACCTTCACAAGCTTTCTACATTTCGTTTTAATCTTCTCTTTAAATTCCGATTTAGTTTTAACTTTGCATTTGCTTCTTTGACGTTTGTTTTGTCCTTCAATTTAATTAATATTAAAAGGAATACATTTTCGTTGTTGAAGTAATTTTTCCAGGAACTAAGAGTCGCATGTGCTTAATAAACGGCAGATTTGCGGCAGTCCTATTGCAAGGAAAAGGAAAGTCATTACGGACTGTTCCGTATACCAGCTACGTAATTACGGATTGTTTCACTAACGGAACAAATTATTGATAATGATAAAATGTGCAGACTATGGCAAGATTTTTCATACAAAAGATTCCAGCAAAAAAATATTGATAAGGTTAAAAATGTGCGGACTACTGTATTTTTTATCATAGATACAAGAAGAGATTCAAGATACTGATTAAAATGTGAATGTCCTTTAATGTAACATGTCATTTCCTTCAACAGATCTCTATCCAAGCTTTTACCTGCGGGTGAGCAGTATCTATTTCTACAGTAATTGCCACACTTACTTAGTTCTTTAAAATATTTTCCTAAAATAAATTTAAGATGACAAAAAGTTAAATAAAACTTGATCAATACAAGAAAGGACTAAAGTTAATCAAAGTGTCTATCATGCATATAGGCCTAGTTACTGTAATGAAGCTTGAATGTAATTGTAACGTAATTGGCCTGGTGGATGTGTTCCCAAGAAATCCTATAGCTATGATTGTTTAATATGTTATTATATATTGCTTACGATATTTATCAAATCATTGAATTAACTTACATTTTAATCCGTGAATTAACTTACGTTTTAATCCGTGAATTAACTTACATTTTAATCCGTGAATTAAATTATATTTAGTGTATCCAATCTAAGTCGGGAATAGATGTAAAATACAAATTATAAAATAAATAAAATACTATATCATGGACCAAAGTAGGTCTGCCATTTCCGGCTTCCGGGAACAACTAAGGTAACTCTAAATCTTCGCATCTAGGAAAAATATCACAGACTTGATTATAGTATTATCAACATGATTACAAAGCGATCCAAGTTAATGCGCTAATGGTAATCCTCTACTCGATAATTATCTCAATGATGATGCGGGGAAGATGATTGAAAGATATATCTTGGATTAGGTTTTGGCTATGTATAGCGTAAAATAGAGTTATGAAAGTTGTACGTCAATAACCTCTCATTTATAATTTTAGACAGCAGTCTTATACGCTATATAGTGTCTCTCTCTCTCTCTCTCTCTTAGTGCACTGCCTACTGGCAGGTCCATAGCACATAACGCCTCCACTCTTCTCTGTCTTACGCCTTCCTCTTCATTTCCACATATGAGTGGGTCTTTAAATCATCTAACATACCTAATCTCGGCCTGCCCCTGCCTCTTTTTCCTTCCATTCTACCTTCTATGACCTCTTTTAATAGACCTTCCCCCCTTAGAATGTGTCCTATTCATCTCGTCTACCTATTTCTTTATATATTTATCGTTATAGTGTATATCTACATAATTATTAAAATTCACTGGGTTAGTTCATAGATTATCTGCTTTAGGCCACTGGACGTACTTTGAGGATTCATTTGAGTTTTTCTGTATTCAATGAGTTTTTATTCAGATGTGAATCTGAGAACACTCTACTGATGTTAGAAAATTGGACCTATCAGAATTAGGCCTACTGTGAACTAAAAAAATAAGTCAAATAAATAAATATATATATCTACGGACGTTAAACCTTTATTATTATTATTACTATGACCGAAGAGAGCCCATTAATTTAAATAATTTAATTTAATATCCGTCAGTAATATTATTAAATCCATATCTACTAGTCAATTCGAAATTCTCGCTACAAACTCTCAGTCCTGCACGTCGTCACGTGGTCATATCTTCACACGTACGCCTATTGGCTGTCCAGGTTTGAAGGGACAAATTTTTGAAATTGTTTAATTAATTTAATTAATATATATCTTAATTTGAATAGAGTTTAAATAGTGCTAATGTAAAAAGTAAAAGCAAACATACATTATAGTGAAATCATCAACTGTGTTGATATCTATCACTTTTAATACCACATGTTTTAACCGTTAGGCTATTTAGACCATTTTCCGTTTAACCAGTCCAGTGAATATAATACCCAAGCAACACAATTTGTAATTTTTTCATTTTTCCTGACTTTGATTCACTTAACATCTTAAAATTTAAAACATTTAGTTCTTAACATCAGCTTGGGCTTTTAGAACCTTTAGAAAAGTTTACGCGCCTTTTATGCAAGCATTCCCAGCAAGATTTCCTGTAAATTAGGACGGTTGCCACCTGCTGATCATGCTTTATGTTTCTTCAACATAATGCGACAGTTACAGTTTCTCGCTGGTCCTCTGAAATCCGAATTCCATACGATTTAATCGTGTCCCTGAAGGTCGAATCCATAGAAGAGCCAAGTCTATAGACTTGTCTATAGACTAGGGAAAAACTCTGTCTCTAGGAAAACATTGCAAAGAACATTATATTTTGGAGTTTTGTATACTATTTTTCAATATCGATTTTTTCAACACAATGTTGTGTAGCAACGGCTCTTCCATGTGACACAATGTTTAAGTTCATTAATCGTTTACAGTGGATGCTATTTGATCTAAAGTGATATTAAATCTATCCGACAATATATGCGCATTAATAATATAATAAATTAAAATAGTATAATTTCACGCTGCGTCGGGTTGACAAATTTAATGCAAATAAATATTCTAATGTTAGCCCAGTCTTCCAAATAAAATAGATTCTATAAACATATTCGAAAGTAAAGCAAAAAAGCTGGTAAGGCTAAGGTTACGTTTGTTTCCTTATCGAAGTTACCGATAAGTCACGTTATTAAAATAAATGAGAATAAACTTTTGACAATGATATATCAGCTGTGTTTGTTTGACCTATTAATTAATATCTGCTCGTTACGCTGGAAGCTAATGCGTGGAGTGCTAATTGCCTGTTTGCATACAGCAGGAGTGCAACATTAAGTCGTTCGACTATCTTTTATCTACGTCACTGTTTTACATTACAGATTTCTTACAACATCGAACTAGTGGGTCAATATCTTTGAAAATGTGGTGCAAGAGATGACATTTTAAAGTAAAGACATTTAGAAACTAATAGGCCGTGGCTGGCTGAATAGTGAATACGAGACCCTGCAGAAAGACATGCGCTACTTAGCGAGTCGCTAAAGACGACTCAGACGGGGCTGGAAATATAGGAAAAGCACTTCAGACGCCTTTTTTCTCCATTTACTATTGTCTAAGATTACTCCTTTATGGAAGAGCCAACTTGAATATAAATGGAGTGAAATTTAGAGTGTAACGGCGAATAAACTAATTGTATGTAAGCTAATTTTGAAACTATCTTAATCTATTTACTAATTTATTTACTAATCTATTTAGTAATCTATTTACTAATATATTTACTAATAATTTACTAATCTATTGACTAATCTATTTAGACCCTCATTGAGTTTGCACTTCTACATGTATACCTGACTCTGTCTGTTAGAGGTTTAGAATTATAGGATTTGAACTCTAAGTTTATGATCTAAATTTTAATCTCACCCGCGTCAAAGTCACGGCTTCTTTGTAGCTCTATCGAAGAATAGTTGCCTTCGTGAATTCTTTCTCTCTCTCTCTCTTAGTGCATTGCCTGCTAGGAGGTCCATGGTATATAACGCCTCCATTATTCTCTGTCTTCCGCTTTCCTCATCATTTCCACATAGGAGTGAATACTTTAAGAAATAATAATTATTATTATTTTTTGTTCAATTTTTATTAGATTATTATTATTATAATTTTAATATTATTATTATTATTAGTATTACTATTATTATTATTATTATTATAACAATAATAATAACAATAAAGGTTAAACATCCGTTTATTCACCCAAGGATGATGTCAGGGATGTCAAAATAGATACAATTCAGTACATCACGGTGCATCAGTACGATGGACTCCAAAAAGCCTTCAGCTAAGCCACTCACTTGGCTAGATTACGACTCTTTCGGGTATGGTGACATTGTCTGTAAGATTAAAACCAAACCAGAGTACCGAATCACCATGACTGTAAGCCAACTTCAACGCATTAAAAATAGTTAAATAATGGACGACAGACAAAAGAGATATGAGATATGATTTTGCCCTGTTGTGTCCGGGAAACTGAATCATATACCTACTGTGATATATATATATAAATATATATATATATATATATATATATATATATATATATATGACTGTACGAATATATATATATATATATATATATGACTGTACGAATATATATATATATATATATATATATATATATATATATATATATGACTGTACGAATATATATATATATATATATATATATATATATATATATATATGACTGTACGAATATATATATATATATATATATATATATATATATATATATATGTCTGTACGAATATATATATATATACATATATAAGTTAGCTGTCATAATTATGTTCAGTACAAATTGCAACCTCAAGTACGTGTATCGTAGATACATCATGACATAAAACTCATAAAGTCATTTTAATGTTGAAAATTGAAATCCGATAGCATTCATGAGTATCGTCGAATGAATACGATGAATATCTTTTAAAGAACTACAAACTCTTTACAAGTCTAAATGTTTGCAATATATATGCTTAAATTACGACTGCTTTAGTTTCATTACAGACAGCCAGGTGCAAACCGCCTGAAAAGCTGAAATAATTGTTGACGTTTAAGCCTTCTAATAATCTTGTGAAAATTTACACTTTTGTATGAGAATAAAATAATTTTTTATATCACTACATGTATATTGTATTCTATCATTAGCTGGCATCACAACGTGCCACTTCCTACATCTATTTAAACAAATAGAAAATTCATTATGCTCTATCCGCCGTGTTCTTCATGTTCATACAGTACAAAGACTGAACGTAAAGCCTATAGAGTTTAAAGTCAGTATCTGATTTTGAAAGAATGTAACTGAGAATTAATGCATTGAATTTAAACAATGCTTGAATGAAGGTCCATGGTTCAAAAAACCTTTAAACCATGGACCTTCAAATACGCTTTCGGACAACATATCGAAATTGCTATAGGCTCAACTCCAAATAACACTTTATAATTCAAAGCATTGCATTTTAATTGATCATATAGGCTTAGTAGTAAATAATAGTAGTACTGTATTTTATTAAGATACGAAACTAATTGTTACGTCTGTATTCGTGGTATAAAGATACCGGCAAAGATGATCCGTCTGGAATTAATTCATTGGGCCATTCAACCGGTATTGTATGTTATGCGTACGAATGCATTTTCATTTTTCATACTATTACAAATTTGGTAGGGAAATTTGGATAACAGATCGGCGACTGTTGGTGAAGAGTCCGTTTGAGATGTCCCTGACGCTGCCTTATGACGAGGAGCAGGAATTGGCATTGATTACTAATTTAAATGTCGACGATAGTCTAAATAATACTGAACTGTGCATATTTCCTTCATTCATCATCGCCATGTGCCTTTGAATCCCGGTAAACTAGTTTTGGAATACAAATAGACTTTTTCCGTTCGCTTTACAAAATTATGTAGCAATTTCTGGACCCTTGGTACTCACCAACCGAAGAGCCTCTCTGAAGTTGGTTTGGTTCTTAGTGCTTTGTCGTCTTTTGCAGCACGTGTAATCCACAGTTGATCTCTTCTGCAGCAACCCGGGTAAAATTTATATTAATACTTATCTAACTGATTATTTTAATTAATATCCAAGTTGTTTAATTGCATAGATAGCACTGTCTATTCGAATTGATCCATGCAGGAATAGACCTCCCGAGAGGTTGACCTTGAAAGAGGTAAATCTCGAAGGGTATACGGTACTGTGGTTGAGTCATAACCTTTATGAAGATGCGACACTGGGAGTCTACGCTTAATCTAAGAGTACGACATCAATCTCACTTGAGCTCTTTGTGATTGGATCAATAAACAATGCCCTGAATGAGTTCTTCGTAGCAGGAGTGACGGTATCTTACATATACAGTACATTGAAAGTTTGAATAGTTGATTAAGTAATCACGAATAGCCAAAAGATTAAAAGTATGAGTGATTGGCTTATGATTAAGGATAATTAATAATTAGTAGCATCAAGAATTAAAGTAATTAGAAAATAATACTTATGTCAGCGAGACAAATAGCAATTTATAATTAATATAAAAAATTGTGCCTCTGGAGAAAAGGAGACAATGCTCATCAAGATTCAAATCAATACATTGTTTTCTTGGAAATTTGTTAACCACTGTAAGTCAGTCTATCACTTGCGCCTCATTCTTCATCAGAGAAATAAGGCAGCCTCATGTTATATAAGTTTTCCAGATAGATTTCCCTTGGTTCCTTCTTTCATCTCAACCGTGTCATATTGAAGTTATTGTTGTGTCGGGTTTATGAAATGTTCATTATGCAATTATACTTGTTCGTTATACTTCACAGTCGTCTTAAAATGGTTTTAGAGTCGTCTTAATAATTTCTAGGAACTCTGTCTTTCTATCTCTCTCTCTCTCTCTCTCTCTCTCTCTCTCTCTCTCTCTCTCTCTAGTCTTCAGCAATTATTAGGTTCAAGTTTCATAAAGCTACTGATAGTCGTTTGCTCCAGGCTCAATAAAACCATTTATTTTGACCTCCATATTGACCCTATCACAACTGTCAAACCTTTATCAAACATTAAAGTAACACCTTTCGTTGAAATATAGGAAGTTGGGGTAATTTTCCATTGTCTTCTTACGTTACTGCCTAGCTAGCTGCCTCTCACGGCATATGCAGATTGTTGGTCTATTCTATAGTGTCCCGGACACGGATGCATTATATATGTCGAGGTGGTTGATATATTTCATTTCCCTATGGGATTCAGATTTGAATTCTGATTTAATCCAAGAGTAAAGTTACAACAGGAAAGATTGGCTATTGCCGTAGTTTAATGCGTTAAACTGGAGAAACAGAAAAAAATAGAAAAGTTTGCGTATAGTGCAGAAGGGTGAGCGAACAATTCAATGTCATTATCTCTAACAGTGACTTGGTTTTCAAGCTATAGCTAAAAAATAGAGCATCAATCTAGAGCAGTGAATAAAGTACTTAAATTAATAATATACGTTGGCCATTAAAATATTACACTATGCCAAAAGTCATCATTATTGAACAATTACTGAGCAGTGTTTGTGTAAAGTTTCACGAGATTTTATTTCATAAGAATGGCAGTAACCTACAGTAACTAATATGAGTTTCTCTTATGAAATTTTTCTTGGGAAGGGGGGGAGGGAATGCAGATACAAAATAGCACATGAATATCACTTATGGATAACGTCCTTGACATCATTCTTGCATGAGGAAGCGAAAGTTAAACCTTTATTATTATTACTATTATTATTACTATTAGTTCATTATTGTTATTATTATAATACTATTATTTTTACCCCGGGTGTAAAGAACACGATGTTTGATAACAACGATTCACGCAATACGTGCTGAATCGCCGCCAGGCTACTCGAGATCATCTAGCTGCTTAAAAGAATTGCAGAAGCAGAATGCATTAAATCTTTTGCAAAGTTATGGAAAGACTTTGCCTTATTATTATTATTATTATTATTACTATTATCGTCATCATCATCATAAACTGTAAATTATATTGAAATTGGCCAATAAATTAATCAATCTTTTATTAGGTTAGATGCTGAAACATGAGTTTCTTTAGAATAGTCATCAGCCTTTACAAGATTCTTGTATATTTGATCATTTTTCTTCCTACAATTAAATGATAGTCTTACAAATTAATTGTGTGATTGCGATAATTGAAACGCGTTTGCTGACGTAGGAATAAATAACTGGGGAGAGATTTAGTCAATTTGCTGGGGAAAATTTCTGGCCGGTAGGCATTTGCTTCGCGTATTAATGGAGGCTACAACACCAGTACACACAAAGGTTAAATATTAGTTTTCTTCTTTAAGATGATATCAAGGACTTCCCTGCAGCGCCTTTCACTACAAACTATCACACCAGAGGGCGACAGTGACACAATGCCCTGATTAGAAAAGTGTACAAGTAGACTATGAAGAAAATGCGTGGCTGTAACATTGAATAATCTAAATACTTAATACATTTTGTAAACACATTTCTCATAAATAAGCAAATGATCAAGAAAAACTCACTAATTCTTCTGGAACTTTACGATTATCGGTAAAGTTCAAAATGGATATACGGACAATTTTTGACATTCAATTCCAAGTGAAGTCTAAACACTTAAATGATCCAGTGAGACATCGAGTGCTTAACACGTTATTTTCGATAGGTTATTTTTATCCACTCAACAAAATTAATCAGATAACTTACTCTGCGCTATCTTTGTTAGCATTACAAATCTCAAAAAATTGATATGATGGTGGTTAGGGACATCATTATGCATGGTGAGGGCAAAATTCCATGAAATTTAAAAATTAGTCCAGGCTGTACTAAGTATGAAATTATCAAATCTTTCTGCATTATTGAAACCTCAACCAATCCATTACATGAATTAACGAAGAGGTTTTAGAAATTGATGTCAAAACAAAGCTTGCATAAAGGCTACGTTAAGGCTGTAATAAGTGTTTTAATTATTAATGGACGTCATCCATAAAGATCACTCCACCGATCAACGAAATTATTCCCATCACAAAAGGCTATGCCTTATCCACATCTAATATAACCTTTAGCTTCGGAATAATATGACCTCTAAGGCAGTTTCCCGCTGTCTTTCGCAATGCTTGCTCCGTCGCCTCTTACGGCACGTGCAATAACTGTTGGTCAATTCTTCAGTGTCACGAACACAACACGAGGAAAACTATTCTAAGATCAGACAATAAATAAAATTCCTCCTAAAATCAGACTAGTTAAGGAACTTACCGAGCAATAAGGTAAGAATGTCGGAGACAGCCAATGAGAATAGATAGTAATTCGTAGCTGTGTGCAATCTCTTGTTGTGTATGATAACAACACAAGTACAGACGTTGCCAGCCACTCCGGTGAGAAAAATAACGGCGTATATAGCGACAAGCAGAAAAGTTTCAGACGTCGAGCGATATCTTGGTCCAAGATTCTTTTCCAGATATTCGGTGAGATTCAATTGAATCCATTTTTCCGCCGGGACTGACCGTAATCCGGTGAAGTTTTCCTCGTGAATGAAGCCAGAGATATAAATGGTTGAGTTATCCATTAAAGGGAAGAGGTTGCTTCGAAGTATCATGGCCCACTGAGGAATTGTTCTCGACTGAAATGTGCGATATGGATGACTTCAATAACGAAATGTTTGGTAAGGATGGCTCCTGTAAAAACGTAAAAGAATTATATTTTCTAAGATTTCTTTCAAGTAGATATTCTGGTCAATTTTCAATGTCATATTTGTGTGTTAATATAGTTAGGTTTCATCATTAATGCTTCCTTAACTTAAAGTTATCTTTCTTAAGCTTATGCTACCTAAGGCTGTTTAAATTTCCTTATTTAATATACTTGTTCGTACAGCCGGGTTCTTTTGAGATATGGCCCTGGTGTGATTGCAACTCGTAACCTGCAGTTGTTCAGGCGAGTGTGCTAACAATGTGGTCATTTTTATGAATTTTACAGATTTAAAGTCTATTTTTATACTCTCTATCGATGAGTCTAACGATCACTCACTTTAAAGAAAGTTTCATATCAACCGAAATTGACAATTTAAGTTAAAAATCCGTGTGGCATCCCAGAAATCATCTTTTGAGGAGGAAATGGACATTAAACTTTTAATATACATGTAAATGTGATATTGTATCTGATGTGACTTACAAGGGCCTCCGAAGTTAAGTTAAATACTTATAATTGTACTTTTCTAGCATATTAGAAAGACCAGTAATTTTATATAAAAATGTAATATTCTATTGCATACTCTTATATTTCTTTATTGCTTTTTTGTTTGCTATGATTTGACTTTATTTTCTAATATTTAATTAGTTATATTTAACTCATAATTATAGAAAATTATAGCAGTATTTCTGATCGTTACAGGTTTAGTAAATTTGATACTATCATATATAGAGACATTTAGGTTTCCAGCAACGACTTTCTATTATATGAACCACCAGATAGTTCAATTTCTTAGATTATTTTCCAGTCTGCCAGAGCGCTTCTGCATTAAATCAATTTATTATCTGCATTCATTATTAATCTAGCGATTCTAGAGCTTTGCAATTGCGCGAAGCTGCACGTAGATATGAAATGCTATACAAATTATGGAATTTGGCTAGATTAATTTATATACACCACTAATTTCTATCTTTCCTGGCTAAGCGATGTGTGTAGGAAAATCTATTTTAAAAAATAGAAAGGGAGTAATCGTAACACGAAGGAAGAAATTTATGATATAATTACCTCGCATACAAATTTGACTCTGTTAATACTAACTAAAGAGTAGACTATCAGCGCCTATAAAAATAACTCGTTAACTAGTTAATTAACACGGTAATTAATTAAACAAAAATAAGCATAATCAAAATTACACATGCATATTACCGCATACCTAAATTCTACTGAATCTAATGTAATTAAGATTTTAATAGCACCAAGTCAATCATCAGTAACATATCGAAGGCTCGCTCTCGTACTGTCGTATTGAAATCAAATAGTAGACTAAATTGAACGAGTTTCTACGGAAGCTCAGACCCATCAACAGCAATCAGAGTGCTGTAAATAACCGAGACTAACTGGACCATTGCACCAGTCCGTGCCATCCAAGCGCTTCTGCTTCCGCTAACTACAAGAAGATTCGCTAAAAGAAGAGGAGTTTAGCCCAACCTCGCCTGGTTATTCTATTTGTACTATTAATGTGATAAGAAGTTGGGTAATTAATTACCTAGAGGCGATGTGATGGCGTTTTCCGGGAAGGCTATCAAGTTTACGCATAAGAATATTAGTCCATCCACTTAAAAGAAACTTAGTCCACCCCCCGACAATTTGAAGATTTATGGAATGACCGCTGTCTTCCTGTATTTGTTTATCAAAATCATTAAACGATTGAAAATACTAAACGAAAGTAATTGATGCTTTGGCAGGTTGAAGAAACATAGTTGCGCTGTTATTGACAGTGGACATATAGTACCAAAGTTTTGTAATTTTATCCTTAACGGAATAAAATTGCAAAAACAATTATCTTTTCCCCCATAGCTGGGGAAATGCAAATTGCAGGAGTTGAAGTCAAAGTTATATGTGAGAATAGCTAATAGAAACAATTTTAAGAAAAAATTAGAAGATATATAAACGCTTTTTGAGTTTTATTCTTCAAAAACAACCCTGTTTGTTAATGAGTCTCACTCGCTCTCTTCTCTTCTCTTCTCTATCTCTCTCTCTCTCTCTCTCTCTCTCTCTCTCTCTCTCTCTGTCAAGTGATATATCCAATGCACACATTCCAATTCACATTCTTCATTCACGCTCCAATAGAGCACTCCATCGATTAACGAGTAACCAGTTAATCCCTTCATTAAAGGCTAAATCTTTCTCATACCATCATGTAGCCTAAAGCTAATGTGCATTAATGCTCCTTCTAATCACGATCAATGGGCTCGTTTTCTGCTCATTATTATCGAGTATTACATATAAAAAAGCTAAGATTAACGTCAGTTTCCTAACTCGAAAGCGATGTCGAGTATTATATACAAAGTTAAGGCTGGGCCCGTTTGAAAATTTAATTACACAACTATTCATTTACCATGTAAAAGTGTTTAATTGACATAACGTTCTAATTGGTTTGTTGATTGCTACTATCAGAAGATAATTTATATTTGTCTTTTTTATTGACGAATTTATTATTATCTTATTTGCATCGAGGATTAAAAGATATAGTCGCTCACTTTTAATTTTGATTCTACATGTACATGTAATCTATTATACAAACTTTGAAACATGTTAAATTCTGTATTGTAAATTTATCGCGCACATGTGAGCCTGAAGAAAGAGATTGAAAGAGAAAGAATCTCGTATCACATGCTAACAACCTATTTCCATATAGTCGAGGTTTAATTATTCTCTGAGTTCAGCAATCAGTCAGAAATTAACTTTGCTACAGTGTCGTTCTATGCCAAGTTATAGAATAGCGAAAAATGTGTAAAGAAATGTCCTGTTGCAGTTGAGTCAAGTCCCCAACCAATGCAGTAGTCTAGAATTTCTGAAAATTTCTAGTTAAATCTATCCTTGATCTCTGACAGAGTCCTTGCTTGGCTTCAAATCATTCCATACTGCTCACAACAGTAGCTCGTTGCAAACACACGATTGCAACTGTTATTAAAATTCAAGTGTGACATGTGCCTATACCAATATAATATGAAACTGTAGTTTAAGGTTAATCTATACTTTAGAGGGATAAAAAATAGAAATATTTTAAAATATCTATTGTACATTGATCGAATATCGCAGAAAAAAGAAAAATACCATAATGTCTTGAAAGAAATCTATATGATACTACAGACATATAATCCAGTTACATTTACTGTCCGGGAATCGAATTACATACCGACTTACTCACTCCGGATGTTTTGAGAGAATATTTTTCTATTTTTGGCACGAGGATTACACTCGCCAGCTGAGTATCAGTTTTAGCAGACGGGCTTCCGGAAGATCAAACTTATCCGAGTGAATTAAAACTAGAGCGGTGCACCTCGTAAAAAAAGGCGAGCTTGAACAACATTTGCAACCTTTTAGCGAAGCTTCAATGTGAAAATAACAAGTAGAAATGTCGAGTATTTGAGAGGAAATTGACACCTGCTTTCGAGACAGATCTACATGTAGGCCTGCAGTATATTGATCAGCATAGAGTTATCCTACTAAGACGTGAATGATATTATAAAATGATAAACATGTACATTATCGCTTATAATAAGAGAATGTTGATGATATTACTTATGCACCAGAGCAGTAAGATTTTCTTCAATTGGACGACTGGAGTAGATAATTTGGCAAAACCTATGTATAGGCTAATTGATAAATTAATTTGCGGAGATTTCTGGAATGGAGGTTCAGAACTTCATCTGGGTGCAGCGGTCCTGTGCATCGGGTGTTTTTATAAAATCTTTATTTCACCAAAGTCATGCCAGTAAGCAGAAACGAAAACAGACAACAAACAAGTATCACTTATAGATACAACATAAAGATATTCCTTGCGATTACAAATAAAACTCAACAGAACTAAAATTCTTACTAAATGGCTAATTGTTTAAACCATAATTTATCTATTAAGTATTTAAAACCAGACTTTCAAAATATACCAAAACCTAAACCGAGTCATAGCTGGTGAATCTTTTGTCTGGAGTGCATATTTATTTTTTAATAAATTTATAATCCAAATAGTCAGATTTATTGCACTCTTTCTTAAACTAAACGATAGCAAGCTACGAGATGAGAAACGAATTTTTTTCTTTAAATAATTTAAGCATTTATTTAAAATTGTACTCTTAAGCTTTTAAACTTATAACACGCACGTTGCTGAATTCATAAAATGTAATGTAGAGCACGTAAAGTATTTTAACTAGCAGGCTTACTAATAATAAAATTGTCATTTGCATATATAGGATTTTCAACAGATTTAACACTAATTTGTTAAAGTCACGGGTGGTTCCGCTCTACTGTCCTCTAGCAAGCAATTAACTGAAGAAACTCTGCCACTGATACAACTGGGTACCACTATTCTCGAATATATATCTACATGTAGAAGTTGGAATTTAGAGTAGCCATACACATTTTTAGATTTATGATCTCTACTGCTATATACTGCATACAGAATGAAAACAACCACGCGAAAATAGTCAAATTGAATAGAAGCAAAATGATATAAAAGCAAATATGAAAAGGGGAAAGAGCATCAATCAAACAAATTAATCAGAGGCTACTGCAAATAAATATTTCCTAACTCGTCATGCTTCATTGAACTTATGAATTTTTTATTTATCGCGTGACGCTGCAATAAATAAATTACAAGTGAGTAGTTAGAGTGAAGTAAAAAGTAGTAGTGCTCGTTATAGTGAAATGAACAATTAAGTTGATATCTATCACTTTTAATACCATATGTTTAAACCGTTAGGCAATTTAGACCATTTTTCGCATAACCAATCCAGTGAATGTCCAAGATTTTACTCTCAGATCAGCGCGGCTGGGATTCGCACCCACGAGGATTCAATTCACCTCAGGAACTGTCATTTAAAACTTCTTAGCTTTACTGTACCCGTAACCCCTACGCCATTACGTTCAGAAGTCTAGGCCTAAAGGAGAGAAGTAATGTTTAGGCATTCGTTGCAGTTAGGCTCCTGCTATTATTAATTATTTAAATATTGATTCCATCATTCCACTGCTACAGTTCTCGAAAAATGTAAGTAGTAGGATTATTGGGGGGCTGGCACATTATGATTTTTAAGCACAACCTAAGATTAAAACCTAGCTAAATTTCCTTTTTAGCCTTGCCCTGCCTTGATTAAGCATACTGAGATGAACGTTAATCATTTCAAGGCTAAAATAGAATAGCCTTAAAACATAGCTAAATTCTATTTTAGCCTTGATGCATAAATGTTCCATGAATATTAAGCACAGACATGCCTTGAGTCTTGCTCATTTCTATTTTCTGCCTTAAAATTTACACCATTGCAATTGAAGCATAGCCTTGCCTATCAATAATCTAACACACAAGCGTAAAATCAAGCACGCCCACAGCTCACGAGGACAAAAACGATTTCAATTCACATCATTTCATCCACAAGGCAGAGACAAAATGATTTTAACAGGCATCTTTAGCCTTGATACCTAAGCTTATATCTATATTAGCCTTGTCATCAACGTATGTACTGAAAGTATGATAACCACTCTCCTAGCCTAGCTGTAAACGGTCGGGTTAAAATAACGCAGCTGTTCAGCTACCTTAAAGAAACTATACATGTATGTAAAAGCCTATACCCGAGACAGCAGAGTATACTCTCAGATACTTAGCTTAAAATAACAGCTGGATGTTTATATATACTGAGCGCTGTAAAAAGCTCTAGTAAAAAGACACAGCTACTCGATGCCGATGCTCAGATGTTGTAACTCTGTGGAAAGCGAAAGTGAAAAGCCTATACGTGTATATTTCTACAGTATACTTTCCAAAATTCATAAATGTAGTTACTTTATGAAGCAATCAATATATTTACTGTTACCCAAATATCAAATTCATAGCCATCTTCGCTGTGTCTTAAGCTAATGTACGTGGTACACTGAGTTACACATCAGCAGCTATAATCTTTTTATAAGACAGCAGAGTATACACGAGTAGACTCTGCTGCAGCCTACACGTTAAACAGCTGGAAAGTTGAGCTTCAGTAGTGGAGTGGTACTCATTCCGTGAATAGCAAAAACATAAATATAGAAAAGAAAATGAAAATATAATAAAAATTAAAAATATATGAATTTTATTTAAATATTTTTTCTTACATATATAAAATGGAAACTCAAACGGTGAAACAATTGCGACTTGTCGCGAAGCAACGAGGTATTAAAAGATACTATTCTCTTCGCAAGGCAGAGCTTATTGATGCGTTGTCATCGACATCACAAACAATCGGTGGTGTTGTAGATTTGCTCAATTCTCCTGTACCAGATATTCAACAACCGATTTTAGTTCCAACTAAATATAAACCATCACCCAAGAGACATTATGGCAATTTGCTCGACACACCGGTGCCTGATATAAAAACTGAGATTCTTGCACCAATTAAGACTGGAGTAATGGCAACTATCAAATCATATTGGGATTGGCTGGTAAGCGATGTACCAAGCAACATTAAAAGCAAAGTAAGAGAATCGTATAAGACACTAAAGTCTAAAGTTGAGAACATATTTAACAAGTCTAAGGCGGATACGTATGAAATCAAAGAAACAAAATCAGCTTTAAAGGGATTCACTAAGCAATATACCATTGATGGTCGAAATGGAGTGGATGCAGTGTCATTTCTCAATAGCGTTCAGACAAAAGTGTTAAATGTATTAAACAACAACCCTCAGTCAAAAGTTAATCTAACACTCACATGTACAATGGAAAGGGTGGATTTGAAGACTGAGGAAATTACAGCGTCTGACGCCCCTTTTCTTTCAAAAACTGAAATAATTTTACCATCCACAGATACCGCAGAGGTGTATGAAAAGACTAAACGTAAAATGCTAGAGTCAATGGCTAATTTTCAGAAGCGGGGTAGTAATTGGAGATTTCGCAGAGTGATGAAATTAGAAATAAATACTGTAGAATACAAGCCACTACGAGGTAGCTCCTACATTCCTCTTCCTGAAGAATTAGCTGATAAAAAGGCTATTATAAATATGAAAAATGAAGACGATCAGTGTTTCAAATGGTGTATAGCTAGAGCCTTAAATCCTGTTGAAAAAAATCCACAACGCATTGATAAACAATTAAAGAAGCAGGCCGAAGAATTTAACTGGAATGGTATTGATTTTCCGGTTAATTTGAAAGATATTGATAAATTTGAAAAGAATAACAATGTATCAATTCATGTGTTTGGATATGAAAAGCTAGAGGCGTGGGCCAAAGAAGAAGAATTAATACCATTAAGGATTTCAACGTTAAGTAGGCAAAACGTAGTAGATTTGTTACTCATATCAGAAGGTGATAATAATCATTACTGCTGGATTAAGAACTTCAATAGATTGATGTCAATAGAAGGAAATCACCATGCAATACATTACTGCAATGCTTAAACGGTTTCACAAGTGAAAATGCTCTTAATAATCACACTGAATATTGTTCACAATATTGTTACCTGACTCTGGAACGTTTATGAAATTCAATCACTATAAAAAATCGATGCGAGTACCATTCATAGTTTACGCAGATTTCGAGTCATTTATTAAACCGATTGATACACGTCAGCCGGATCCAAGCAGGTCAACCACTATCCGATACCAGAAACATACACCTAGTTCATTCTGTTATTACATCAAGTGTTTTGATGATAGCATATACTCGCAAGCTCCAGTCACTTTTACTGCAAAGAATGATGATGACGATGTTGCTCAAATATTCTTTGACACTTTAGAGCAAAATATTAAAGAAATATACAATCAGTTCAAGTTTTCTAAACCAATGATATTCGATGAATCTGCCGCGAAGAAATTCAAGGCCGCAAAATCATGTCATATCTTGTGAAAAAGAGTTGGGTAACGATCGTGTCAGAGACCACTGTCATCTATCTGGCAAATTCCGAGGAGCAGCACACGATAAATGTAATTTACAATACAAAATTCCAAAATTCTTTCCAGTAGTTTTTCACAATTTATCAGGATACGACAGTCACTTATTTATAAAGAAGTTGGCAGGTGGACAAATTAATTGTATTCCGTGTAACGAAGAAAAGTACATCAGTTTCTCTAGGGAATTGCTGGTTGACAAGTTTATAAATAAAACAGGTAAAGAAGTACTAGTGAAACGAGAATTGCGGTTTATCGATAGCTATAGATTTATGGCTTCGAGTCTTGAGAAACTTTCAAAGAATCTAAGTAAAGATCAGTGTAAGAATATTGCAAGTAAGTATTCTGGAAAGCAATTGGATTTGCTGTTGAGAAAAGGAGTTTACCCGTACGATTATGTTAGTTCGTCAGAAAGACTTGATGAAACTAAACTACCGCCAAAGGATGCTTTCTACTCAAAACTTAACGATACCAATATCAGTGATGAAGACTATAAACACGCAGAGACTGTTTGGAAAGAGTTTGGTTGTAAAACATTTCGAGACTATCACGACTTGTACAATATATCTGATGTGCTTTTACTAGCAGATGTCTTTGAAAATTTTAGAGATGTATGTATGACCCACTATAAATTAGATCCCGCGTGGTACTACACCTCGCCAGGACTAGCTTGGGATGCTGCGTTAAGATTAACTAAAGTTGAACTCCAATTGTTGAGCGATTACGATATGCTGCTGATGATTAAGCACGGAATAAGAGGTGGTGTAAGCACTATTTCAAACCGATATTCAAAAGCTAATAATAAATACATGGATGGGAATTTTAACGTTAATGATCCTTCCAAATTTATCAAATACCTGGATTCGAATAACCTTTATGGCTACTCGATGAGTAAGCCCCTACCCACACACGGGTTCGAATGGATGACAGAAAAAGAACTGGAGAACTGGAAAGAAATGAAGTGTATCCTCGAAGTTGACTTGGAATATCCTGCAGCGCTGCACGACCTGCATAATGACTATCCTTTAGCCCCCGAAATTGTGAAAGTGAATAAAGTAGAGAAATTGATACCGAATTTGAATGATAAAACAAAGTACACATTACATTACGAGAATTTGAAACTCTACGAAAGTATGAGACTGAAAATTACCAAAATACACAGAGGCATAAAATTTGAAGAAAGTTCATGGCTTAAAACTTACATCGATTTAAATACACAGCTACGCACTAAGGCTGCCAACGACTTTGAGAAAGATTTCTTTAAGCTAATGAACAATAGCGTTTTTGGAAAAACTATGGAGAATATTGAAAATAGGATAGATTTCAGATTGGTTGATAATAGAGAAAAGGCTGTTAAATTGGCTGCAAAGCCGTACTATGACCGAACAGTGATATTTGACGAAAATCTTGTCGGCGTCCATATGAGGAAAACTAAATTGGTATACAATAAGCCAATATACCTAGGTATGGCAATATTAGATTTAAGTAAAACTTTAATGTACGAATTTCACTATAATTACATAAAGGAAAAATACAATGATAAAGCCAAGCTGTTGTTTACAGACACGGATTCGTTGATGTACGAAATACAGACGGAAGATTTTTACGCAGACATATCTAATGACGTCGAACGCAGATTTGACACTAGCGATTATCCGAGAGTTCATCCATCAGGCATTAAGACTGGAGTTAACAAGAAAGTCATTGGAATGTTTAAAGACGAAGCTTGTGGAAAGGAAATTGAAGAATTTATTGAATTGAGAACAAAGTTGTACTCTTACAAATTAGCAGATGAGTGAGGAGCACAAGAAATGTAAAGGTGTCAAGAAGAATGTTGTTGAGAGGACAATAACACATGATGATTACAGAGATTGTCTGTTTGAGAAAAATTACCATTCTAGAAGCATGAACGTTATTAGATCACGCTTGCATGATGTCTATACTGAGGAAGTCAATAAAGTTGCTCTCAGCGCAGATGATGATAAGCGAGTAATCATGGACGATGGCGTGCACACTCTAGCTTATGGACATTATAGCTTAAATATATAAAACATGGATAAAGTTTTTATGGATAAAGTTTGCCCCCCTCGTGAGGGGGGCAAACATATTTTTATTAATATTTTCAAACAACATTTGGTTTGAAAATAATTCATTAAAACCAAGCAACTTTAGGATCATCTTTGTCTGTATTAAACCCATCAATCTCTGCATATAGATGTCCTGTGTATTTTCCGGAATTGATTTCTCTTACTGTAAACTCAAATCTTTTAGGCTTCTTTACCAAATTCTCCTCTTTAATGTATTCATTAATCTTATTTGTGGACCAAACTTTTATATGGTCGTGGTCCTCGTTTTGCACAAGATACAGAATATATGATTTTCCGTAATTTGTGTTTATGGATTTCAGTCCTTTGACAATATATCTTTCTCCAGCATGAAGATTTTGAAACTTGAGTACTTCCGAGTTTACGTTTTTAGTTGCCATTTTATATAGTCCAAGAAAATATTTAAATAGAAATTTTTTATGAATCTAAATTTTGTAAATTAGATATGGGAATCCATTCATTAAATTTCTTGTTGTAACCCACCCATTTAACCAAGGCATGTTCCACACCTTTAATCTTTTTCCGTTGTAGAACCTTTTCAATTCTATAATTTTCTTGATTTGTCTTCTGCAATTCTTCTGCGTAAAAACCTCCTTCTATCTCTTCGCCTAACGAATCTGTCAATTTATAAGTGATCGGGGATGTGTATTGCACTTTGGATATCTTGTACACCGCTTCAGACCAATTGGGTAGGAATCCCTTTTCAAACACACCCTTAATCCGACTAATTCTAACTCTATCGCCAACTTCAAATTTTCGATTCGTTTCCAAATTTCTATACTTCGTACTGTTAATTATAAATGCTTCGTTTTCCTTTTTACTCGCCTCAAATGGAGTCATTTTTACAGTCGAATGTTTCGTGTTGTTATACTCTGCAATTAAATCGTCCATCATATCAATCCAATTTCTCGTATTTTCCGCAGTAAATCTTTTCCACATCTTTTCCTTGATACTTCTATTGAATCGTTCGACGACTGCTGATTTATGTTCACCAAATGTAGAGTATCTATTGATATCAAGTTTCTTTAACCAATCATCCAAGTTTTTGTTGTAAAATTCCTTACCCTGATCAACCCATAAATGTTTAGGCTGTCTTCCCGACGATGACACTATTTGTTTAAATGCCTCTGTAGTTGTTTCACCTCTCTTGTCTTTCAACGGAATGCTCCAGGCATACTTGGAAAATACATCAATGACGTTAAGCATGTATCTGTAGCCCTTATTTACTTCACTCCACTCCTGCATTTCGATTAAATCTGCTCCCCATATCTCATCAACTTCAAACACGTGAACTTGTCGTCTTGTAAATTTTCTGCGAATCGGTTTGAGTAATTCTCTAGCCAATTCTTCAAAGGGTCCAACGTTTCGCTTCAAACCTCTATCTTCGCTGGACCCCTCTATTCGTTTTTTGACTCAACACCAAGACCAAACTTTGCCTTATTTTTCATGATGTGGTATACAAATCGAGCCATATTTCTTTGTGCATTATCAAATCTTGAATCATTAGCAAATTCGTATGCTCGATGAGCCAAAGCTTCGTCGCTTATATTTCTGCTCGCTGTATCGGTATTTGCAGTATAAAACTGGTCGTGCAATTTACACATTCCATCCAACTCATTTATACCCTGATAACCTTCGCGATTTCTCAGTTCGAACTTTGTGCCTGGACCGCAGTACGAATACTTGTTGAGATTATTAAATGAACCGTTAGGTACGTACTCTCCACGTCTGGCAGGTAAATGTAGTTCTCCAACTGTATTTCCAACTGCCGATAGCACATTATTAAACACACCCTGACCCGAGACAAATTTTGACTTTTTACTTCCACACACTCCACAAATAGCAAATTGCTGTTTTCTATATTAGCAGTTAACCTTTCCTGCGTCTGTGTAGAATCAGTTTTCCTTTTACATTTCAAGCAGTACATTTTTAAATTACATTATAAAATTTTATAACATAATCATATTAGAAAACTTATTAATCTATAATAATCGGAAATCTGACCATCGGATGTTAGGTACATCACATCACTCTATCGGAAAGTATCGTAACATACATATGAGTATGTTCTGGAACATTTTGACTAAATTTAAAATTAAGTTTCATATTCATAACATCAGTTTTGATTCTTTCACTCTGATGTCTTACATCAAAGACTACAAGTGGAAATAGCTTTTTGTAATTCATCATATCGATCTGTGTACCTCCAATTAAATGATTAAAACCAAAGTGTTCCTTCTTAAATTCATCCGCCATAGCGCAGAGATCTACATAGTCATTTGTAGCAAAGTTTATTCTCGGTTCATCTGCAGGATATCTCTGATCATTCAATTCAACAAAAGCACTAGTCAAGTTAAGGTGATCAAACACAGCTGGATTTTGTTCCTGTGTTCTTGATTTGTCAGTTGAAATCCAACAATTATCCATCTAGGCTTTTTACTTCCAGCGTCTCTATTGATCATCCATTCAAATTCCTGCACGTTGTGCGTAACTATAGTATGTTGATCAGTTCTTCTGCTAAAACTTACTGGAATTTTCCTTTTACTTACAACATACTCTCGCAATGAAGTTATCATTTCAACTGACGGTTTTATTCTTGGTACCATCCACCTAATATCCGTTAGTGAAACTTTACCTTCAAAAGCGTTATTCGCTTTATGAATAGCCGAATTATTAATCACTCTAGTGAGTCGCAACGTATGACGCAAATTGTAAAGTACTTTGTTATAATCGGAAAATCCAAATAGATGCGAAAATGGAATGTTGAATGAAAATTGACCTGGCGCATCGTTGTTCATTAGAAGTTGTCGGCGAATCGCAAATCCTTCATTGTAATCTGGATTTTCTTGCGGTGTAAAAAGATTGGCAGCAATGTCTCCGCCTGGTGCAACTGCTGGAGATTGTCTATATTTGGAGGATACTGCGCCAACATTAGTGTCCTTTCTCCAACTTTGATTCAATCCCGCGCTGCTATTGAAATCGTCAGGATAAGACAGATAACCCAACATTGACGTAGTCTGTCCTGGATAACGTAATATTTCAATTGATTTACCTCCTAGAATATACTCAATATCAGAAAAAAGGTATGGAATAGCATTATTTATCAAAGCTATTTGAGCTGTTCCATCAAAAGCATTGCCATTGTCATTTCGAACTAATCTTCCCTTTATTTTAAGGAAGCTTTTAGCTGGGTTGTAATACGAATCACTTGCAGGAATATCAATTTCAATAACATGACCATTAGAATCAAAGTCGGCTTTAGTCTGTGAAATAAAAGACGAGTATTGACAACTTTCTACACTATTGTCTACAATAATTGACGTTGGTTGAGAGAATATTTCGTTTGGCAATTCAGTTTCCATTTTATATATATAATAATAATTTTTAAACTAAAATCGTTTTAATCCACTGCCCGATTTTTGTAGTTGTTCTAGTATCTGTTCCGATTCTGGAGTTAGACGACTATTTTTGCTTGCTATCTTTCTAATTAATGCTTTGCCGCCCTCTGTCAAACCGAATGCAGCAATATCACCTACTGCTCCTAACATTGGCTTTGCAATTAAATCTTTATTCTGATAGACGTACGAACCCATATCTTTCAGTGTATCGACAAATCCCCGTCCATGTACCAGAGTTTGTTTTGAACTGTATGCTTTGCATTTCTCTTTGACAATCATTTTACTAAATACAATATATTTTTAATTAGATTTTTCTCTAATTAGTAATACAATAGTAAGTCTTTCACCCATCAGATCGATAAGTTTGTTGTCTTGATCGGTCAGCCGCAGTTTTATACTATCAATTTCATGCCTATTAACTGTTGGTAAAAATATCAATTCAGGAGTAGGATTCTCTATTATCTTATAGCCTGGATTTACTCTTTGGGTGAATGTATGAATAACATTAGATCTTTTACCATTAAGATAGTTACCAATAGCAATATCGCAATGGACTTGTATCGAATTGACTTTTTCTATATCAATTATGTTGGGAGACAGATGAGTTCCATTTGACAGTTTTTCATCGGTGAATCCTAGAGTAGACCCTAATGAATTGTCAATTCCAAAGTCAACCATGTACTTTTCGTGTGATATAGTCAAAATTGTTTTGAAAATTAAATGACTTATATTTATGTAATATTTTTCATTAATTGTATCGTAGTCACCGTTTCCTCGCATTTCCCATTGAATCGTAGCGTTAATATCTTTTAATTCGTAAGCACCTTTTGAAAGCGTGATTATTTTCCAAGTACTTCCGCCGTCGGTGGAATATTTAAATTTATTGTTGACTTCCGTGATGTTAGGAATTGAATTGTACGTCATCAGAGATATAAATGCTACTTCGTACTTTTTCTTAGGATCCAAACTTATTGGAGGGTGCAGATATGTAGTAAAATCTGTTGACGTGCTCGACAGAGTTAATTTCGCCATTTTTTTATAGCAAGATTAAATTTTTAAATTGGATATTTTAGAGAACTTCGAAATGGTTTTTATATATATCATCATATTCCCCCTTGGTGATTGCTCTAATGTTTAATATCTCATCCAAAATACTAACTGCGGTATTATGCACTCCAGTGTTGCCAGCTTGAAGAGCTGCAATATTTTCATTCAATAGACGAACCAATTGATCTGGGCTTTCATAAATTATAACCTGGTCTGTTTTAGGTCTGCCTCTACCACGCTTTTGTTTTCTGACAGGCATTACAAGTTTTCTCTTCTTCTTCTTAAGTCCTTCTCCGACAAGTTCACTCCCTGCTTTTACCCTAGTTAATATATTCTTGTATTTTTCCAGTGTTTTCTGTTGAGACTCGCATATCGTTTTCTCAGCTGGAGTCTTTTTACTGTTGTTTCCTAAAAACTGCCCTATTCGTCTATTATGCGTTTGAATCTCCTTTAATGTTGCTTCAATTTCATTATTTTCATAGACTTCACTTGGAAGTTTCAGGGCGAGCAGATCTAGATTCTCTCGATCACTTTCATTGAGATTCTTGTCTAAATTAATAATTACAGGATCCCTCCTTGGTGTGGATTCACGTTCAGGAATAGGTGAATCATAAAATGGCATTGCCTGTATAGCCTCTCTCTGATCATTTGAACGCATCAATTGATTAGTAAAGGGAACTAAAATATCACTCAAGTTTTGTTTGTTGTCGACAATCTTTTGTTCTGGAATTTGAGCCGTTTCCCTCGTAGTATCAATTAACGGTTTGAACAACTTTGCTTGACTCTCATATGCCTGTTGATTGCCAAGTTTCTCATTAAGAAACATTTGTTTGGCTTCGTTCTTGGCCTTGTTATACCGGTTGATATCAAACTCCACCATCATTTTATTACATACATATATTTATTTATTAGGTATTTTTAGATATTATTAGGTATTTTTATGTATTATTAGGTATTTTTATGTATTATTAGGTATTTT
This sequence comes from Enchytraeus crypticus, assembly GCA_905160935.1. Taxonomy (NCBI): domain Eukaryota; kingdom Metazoa; phylum Annelida; class Clitellata; order Enchytraeida; family Enchytraeidae; genus Enchytraeus; species Enchytraeus crypticus. Next base: position 2,462,102 of record CAJHZI010000245.1, on the reverse strand, counting down.
TAGATATTATTAGGTATTATTAGGTACTATTAGGTATTATTAGATATTTTTCAGGTATGTACATTGCATTGTAATCTAACAAATATCTACCACATTCAGGTTCCTCCCACAGATTTACAACAACGTAACCGTGCTTATTCATCCAAGCTTCATTACATATTTTTTCAAACTCTTCAAATGACATATCACCACTTACGTGAGTGTCATAGAAATATTTAAGCGATTTTTTATCATGTCGAAATAGAATAAAAATATTAGCATTTTGTCGAACTTCCATGTTTTTTCAGCTTATGAATGCTCTGACATAAATAGAATACATTCGCATTATTATGTCGACCTTGACAGAAGTAATCTGTCATATCTTTCTGATTTTCATTCATGACGTCATCAAATATTACAATATGTGTTTTATTTCTATCGAGTTCAGAAGGGTGAACTATTCCATCATCTGGGTTGTGAAAAGTAACAATATCTTGACTTGTTTTAGACTTCTTCCTTGATTCATCATTACAATCCCGAAGGAATTTATACGCGTCTTGATCGGGTGTCATTGTGTACACCATCATATTATCATAGTACACTAATTTTTTCATAATGAAGTTCATCATTAGATTTGTCTTGCCACAACCGGTGCTGCCAGCTAGTATCATAAATATATTTTTAGGAAATATATCGTGATGCTTGCTCTCATAGTTGCTACCGTAAATTTTTTGATAAATTTTCGAATAGTTAGTATTCAAGTCTACCATTTTTATGTAGTAGTTATTATTTTAAATTGTTTCTTTCGTATAATTCATCTAATACATCCTTAAATAGACTCCCATTGTTCAGTTTATATAGCACGTAAATACAGTAATGACCGCAGATGACTTCGTTTGGTGCTTGAATTTTAAAAGTGTTAAAATAATTTTCCTTTCCTTTACAATAATGTTGAACTTCTGATGGAGGTATGAAGCCGTAACTATCAAAATATAGACATTTGCCATTCTTACTATAAAGAAATACCCAATGGGTCCCGTTCCCTTCGCTGTCATCAATATTAAGAATTAAACTTTCGTTATTACTAACTGATCCCTTTAGCTCATCTCGCATGAATACACCTTTGAAATTTTTTACATTTAGCTCTTTACATTTTTTTATTATATCAAAGTTGCTTAGCGGTTTAAGAGATTTGAATGAGTTTAAAAATTGGGGGAAGTTTATGCCTCCCCCTGTCTTTCTAAAAAAATCTCCTGATCCACCTCTTTCCAAATACAATCCATTACCCCACTGAGCTCCTTTCAAATTCTTGACGCATTCACCGAGTCCAAATTTCTTCAACGCATTTGATAGCGTTTTACCTATAACGGGGATTGGAGCTATTGCGTCGCTGATTAAGCCTGCGCCGAGTTGTTGCTTGGTTATGTTTTCCAATTCTTGATTATGTCTCTTCAATTCATTTGTCTGTCTAGTCGAATTCACTGCCGAGCTAATTCCACCTGCCAATCCACCTATAGCTCCCACGATGGCGGGAATGGCTGCTGCCAACAACGGCAGAAATCCTCCATTCTTTTCCATGTACTTTAATTGTGCTCTACTCAGACACAATTCTATTCCAGATGTAGCCTTTTTAATTTTATTAATTTGAGTTTGGGTGAGAGGAAGATTCGTATTACCCGACAAATTCTTTTTTAATATTCGTATTTTAACCTCTCTATCATGATCGCACGCGCTCTTTAGTTTTTGGACCTGACCTTTAGTCAACGTTACACCGTAGTTTGTATACTTTGACATTTTTATATAACATTTAAATTTTTATTATAAAATGAGTACTATATCGAAACTGGTGGCAAATCGCATTCAACAACTGGTGATTTGATGGAGCATGTAGACTCAGTTTTCAGACCAATTGTCAAGCTTGTTGATAGACTCGACAGTACAAAAGTTGACAAATCTGGAGGAGATATCACTGGAGACATTAATATGAGCAACAATAGAATTTTCAATGTTAAGCAACCTCCAGAAAGTGATTTGGATGTCGTTACAAAGGGGTACTGCGATCGTTATGTTAACCAATTTGGACAAAATTTAAGAGTAGGTATCCTAAAAGAAGTAGAACAAAACGTAGTTGCTAATGACATTGCTCTACAAAAAAATATTCATACGAAACTCAGTGTGAATGGTGGTTCAATGAATGGAGATGTTGATATGAGCAACAATAGAATTTTCAATGTAAAGCAACCTCCAGAAAGTGATTTGGATGTCGTTACAAAGAGGTACTGCGATAGTTTTGTTAACGAATTTGGACAAAATTTAAGATTAGATATCTTAAAGGATGTAGAACGAGATGTTGTTGCTAATGACATTGCTCTACAAAAAAATATTGATATGAAACTCAGTGTTAATGGTGGTTCATTGAATGGAGATGTTGATATGAAGCATAATTTAATTTTTAATGTTGGTTTCCCCAGTCAAACATTTGATGTGGTAAACAAGAAGTATCTACAGATTGCTAGCATGAAAGATAATGTTGATTTTAAGAAATTAATGGCTATTTGTTTTCATCTTTTAGCTATTATGACAAAATATTCTGGGGAACTAAGCGAAATCAATAATTACAGGAAAGAATTTCAAAGAAAATATACATATTTGGAAAATATTAACTCGATACATATGAAATTGTATAATGGCGAAGAAATTCATTCTGACGTGGGAGGAATTCTTTCACCGTTTACTACTGATTTGAAATGTTTACTTTTAACAATAATTGAAAAACTACCGAGAAATATGTTTAGTGACTTGGAAATAACTCTAGGTCGCGCTAATTTAATAGCAACACCTGAAGAGGGTACACCTTTATTGAAAATTAGGCAATTTATTTCAAAACTTGTAAGAGATCTAGATCCAGATCGAAAGAAATCAGACTTGAAATTAATATTACGAAAAAATTTAACGTTTGTTGATTTAGGATTTCATTACGTTTCAGATTCTCTACTAATGAGGTTTGTGATGGAAGTGTAGCCGTAAATTGCGATATTTAAATTCGTTAATAAATGTATTAACAAATTTTTATGTAAATTCAGAAATAATCTGATTATAGGCTGCCTCAGCAAGATTTCCGTTACAGGAGACAACAAAGTCAAATCTTTCATTAAGTTTATTTAGTTTTTCAATATCTGTATTTAGTTTATTACCTTTAGCTTGAAAATTAAATTTATTGGCGAAGGCTGTCAATATACCGCTTGAAGTGGATAACACTATTATAGCAACGGGTGGAATTACAACAGCTGTAGCAGTTGCAGCTAGCACTGCGGAAATTACGATCGAAGCCACCGCGGTAGTGTAGGAAAGTGTTTTTATAATCTTTCGCTTTTTCTTTAGTTTTTTAACAACTGTTTGCCTTTCTTCAAGCTTTCTAATTAAAAATGCTTTCAGTTTACTTGAAAGCGAAGTGCCATCTACTGTGTCTGTCATTTTTTATTATGTGTAATTATTATTTTAACATAAAACATTTACAAACGAGAAAATTATTTGTTTAGTGTTTGTAAATTTTGAATTTTATTTAAATATTTTTTCTTACATATATAAAATGAAATACTCGGCCGCCGAATTGAGACAAATGTTGATCGATGCTGAAATCACACCAGCTCTACGTGCTGGAAAAACAGAGTTGTTGTTTATGACTTTTGAAAATGGACTTTTGAAGAGAGAAGAAGTGTTTCCTCCAAAGGATGAAGATACGACAACAAGAAAGAGAGGAAGACCTAGAAAATGTCCACTAAAAGAGGTTGATCCGCAAAATGAAGAAGACAAACATAGAAGACAAAGAGGAAGACCAAGAAAGTGTCCACTAAAAGAGGTTCAACCGAAAAAGATTATACACCCGAGGCATGAGTACTTGAGAGGTATAAGAAATAACCCTAAACCTGTAAGATTGGAGAATACCATCACTGGTGAAGTTATTGAATTCCGGTCGATGTATGAAGCCGCTAAAGAAACTAAACATGATCTAAATTTCTTTAAAAGAAACGAAGGAAAGATTGTTGATGGATCTTATAAAGTTATAATGATTGAATGAAAGTTTTAATAGTATATTTACTATTGAAACGCTTAGCTCACGAGGAAGCTGTGGGCGGCGCGTGACTCATACGCATATGACGAGCTATTTATAGTTGAATAGAAACTGGGTTTTTCCATTGGTTTCTATTCTCAGTCAAATGATTATGAGTCATGGAAAGTTTTCGAGGTCGCGCGACTGCGTGCGTGGTCGTGCTTGATTTTACGCTTGTGTGTTAGATTATTGATAGGCAAGGCTATGCTTCAATTGCAATGGTGTAAATTTTAAGGCAGAAAATAGAAATGAGCAAGACTCAAGGCATGTCTGTGCTTAATATTCATGGAACATTTATGCATCAAGGCTAAAATAGAATTTAGCTATGTTTTAAGGCTATTCTATTTTAGCCTTGAAATGATTAACGTTCATCTCAGTATGCTTAATCAAGGCAGGGCAAGGCTAAAAAGGAAATTTAGCTAGGTTTTAATCTTAGGTTGTGCTTAAAAATCATAATGTGCCAGCCCCCCAATAATCCTACTACTAATGTAGATTGGAAAACAGTTAACATCTCTCTAAGCTTCTTAAGTAAATTAATTTCCAAAGAACTTCAGTAGTCTGCCGTGTTTAACATCCATTCTATGAGATGTTCCTCTGAAATAATAAAGAAAAAACTATTGCAGAAAGGTTTAATTTTTGCTATCTGTAAAAAAATATTATTTTAAGGTAAGAATTCATATAGAAATGATATCAGTTACTGTCTCTCTGACAAATAAACCTTTGACCTACCATCAGGGCTTTACTATTTTGAATCTATGCGCGCCTTGCACGATAAGAGCTTCTCTCGTGAATTTCACTCAGGAGGCTTCAATTCAAATCCCAGCTGTGTCATTCAGAGAATAATATCTCGGATTAGCCAATGGCAAGTCAAACCGTCGTTCCTAAGTGACAGATAAATTAATTGCACTTAATGCTCAAGACCTAAAGAATCGCTTAGACCGTGCTCCGGATCCCGTGATTCGTAATGCTGATAGAATGCGCAGAAAAAAGGACGAAATAAGATGCTGATTTAAAGCTCTCTCTCTATCTCTCTCTCTCTCTCTCTCTCTCTCTCTAATTTTCTCAGTTTCATGGTTTTTCATTCTTCTCCAATTGCACTGGTTTACCTTTCATTCCAAGTTATTCGTGAGCAACCAAAGAGTCGATAAATGTCTCAATTCCACGTATTATCACAATTTCTCTGACAGAACTCTCTCACAGTCAATGTGCTATGCAGAACGGATCAGAGACTTCTAGACAGTAGAACGTGAAATGAAAATTAAATCTACAGTTCACAGTATATGCGTATCAGTCTAGTAAATTATGGCAGAGGTCTTAAGCCTCTGTTTTTCACCAAGTTTCTGTAGTGATAGATCTAGCCTTAGACTATTATGGCCTCGAATAGAAACTGTTCTAAATTGTGTTTTAAGAATTTACTGCCTAATAGTGTAATATGACAATGGAATTTACAGCATATAAGAATAACTATAGCAATAGCAGATTTTAGTATTATAAGATACGACACTAATTCTCGATAATTTAACGTTTGAATCTATGAAAGAACTTCAGTTTTCAAGTTCTGTTCGATATTAATCATCTCTGTATGTAAGCAGTGTCATTTTAAAATAGTATATTGTTTCTTTCCGCCAATCTACACGTCTTAGCCTTGATATTAACCACACAAGGCAACCGGTTGAACCTTAAAATATTCCTTAAGACCTTATTTTTATTTCTTTTGGAAAGAGACTAAATTAATGCATCGAACTTTGGTTCTGCCTAAGATCTCTAGGCAGAAGTGTAGAAAAACACAGTAACAAAATTTTGAATACGAATGCAAAATGGGTTAAGTAGAGAACTTCAACGTTAAGACGTTGCGGAAGTTGTAGAAAGGTAAGTCGTAGTGACTCGATGACACCATAAAATATTTGCTTGCCATCTTTTGTCGTCCATCTAAAGGCTGGTATTAAATTTCGCAGTGAAACGGATCGTATTACATTTTCAGCTTATCGATTAAATTCCTCGAACCTTAGCCCATCTTGTTATGATTCACTGTAGACGTGTGTGGTTGTTTATTTGCACGAAATAAATATTCCGATTCCGAGTTAGTAATCAATTTTGTCACTTTTCTTCGACCTATTCATGCTCCATGGCGGCCCAAGAGAAATATAATGTGCGGCCGGAGACTTTATTTTACAAATCCCATCTTAAAGGAAGAATAATAGGAATATTCTCACTGATGCATTATATAACATTACAAAAGTTCAACAGACATTAAATTACAACAGACCCATCTGGCGTTTCGATTAAACTAGACCTCTGTGTCTAGAAAATATGACAATATATAGACCAACCGAAAACTGTTGTTCGTAAGAGGAAACTAACATTCAAGCTGATATCGAACGACCGACTATTCTATTTAACAAGTTCAAAGCATTAAATAATGTATTTCCAGATTTATGCCTGTTCCGATTTGACTTGTTATGCAGAAAGACAACAACAGCAACAATAAAATTAGAGTGCTACAACTGTTGCCCACGACAACATTCAGCACTAAAGACACTGGTTTGATAGTTGAAACTAAGCTTGACCGCCTCTGATTTATTCGTTTATATTTATTGTACATTTATGGACACGAAGCAGACGTTAAACAGAGCGGATTTGATCTCGAACAATCTGTGATGGAATCACAAGCAAATGATTAATTATTAAAGGAACTACATCACTCAGTTTTAGTTCAAGTATGATCATGTAAACTGGGGCATTTGCGTATTGTGGTTAATTAATTGTTGACATATCGCTCTTTTGCCAAAGGGAAAAGTTCAAAGTGTTGATGGGTGAAAATCAATACATAAACCACTTTTCAAAATAGCATTATACCTACATGTATTATCTTGGTAAATCGATCAAAAGATCGATTTTCAAATTTTTATGTGAGGAATTGGCTAAGCGAACATTATATTTAATATGTCGATAAAACCTTTTTTGTCAAATAAATTCAAGCGATAGTCGTCTTAAGTGATTTGCTTCTTCGTGTCAAATGTTCGTGCTAAATGTTCGTGCTAAATCTTTGTGCAAATATTTGTGCTTTCCTCCAAATATTCATCGAATGCAAATGTAGGCCCTAACAATTTGAACAAACTCAAATGTTGCAGAGTGAAGGCCCTAACTCTAAATAAATGAATGTCTCAATAGCGTAGAATAACGTCATGATGTTTTAAATGAGAGATCCTGAGGTGACTGGAACTCTCATGGGTTCGAATCCCAGACGCGCTGATCTGAGGGTAAAATCTTAGACATTCAATAACAATAATAACAATAACAACAATTAGAGTGCTAAAGTCATCAATGACAACATCGAGCACTATTGAGACAAAATCAAGCCGGCGAGCAAAAAAAGAAGGTCCAAAAAAACGGTGCAAATTCCAAAATCCAGAAATTCAGTCCAAAGTAAATTTTAAACAATTTTAATCAATGTACTGGTTATAAGGAAAATGGACTAAATTGACTAATTGATTTAACATGTGGTATCAAAAAGTGATGGATATCAACATATTTGATCATTTCACTAAAATGAGTGTTTACTTACTTTACGTTAAATCAAATCAAATGAGAACGATGAGGCAACTCAATCACAGCACAAGCTTTATCAGTCTAAACAACGTCACGACGCAATTTTATAAACCCTTAATCTTTATAGGCTCTTCATGTCTTAATGGCCGAGGTATTAAGCAAAGCCGTTTTACGAGCATCTTTATTTTTGAGTCAAGGACTACTATTTGAAAACATGACAACTTTTCCAGGCAGATCTGGATAAACATCGCACGATCAAGACCTATCTCTGAAACGGTAACAATAGAAAGTCTTTTTCAACTTCTGTCAAAAAATAGTTAACAGCATAAGATAACATTTTTCTGAAGCACAAATCACTTAATGGAAATTAATATATTGACTTTCTAATGCGACAAGAAATTACAGGGGCTTATGCACATAGGATCGACTAAACGTAGAACATTCGCCTCTTGAACTAGAAGCAACGAATTTGAAATATGATTTTTATAGATTTTTCTTTCCCTTAGGGGCAGGGGCGTGAAAAACGAGTTGCGAATACTTGGTCGTGTCAGACTGAAAGATAGCCTATCTTATGGTTCCATTTTCCATCTAGACCTTTCCGTGTACACTCCATACAACTTGATCTAACTCTTTCTCTCTCTCTCTCTCTCTCTCTCTCTCTCTCTCTTCATACTGCCTACACTGTCTTGTACACTGCCTACTGGCAGGTCCATGGTATTTAACGCCTCCACTCTTCTCTGTCTTCCGCCTTTCTCTTCATTTTCACTTAAAAATGGATCTTTAAATCATCTAACTTACCTAATATCGGCCTGCCCCTGCCTCTTTTTCCTTCCATTCTACCTTCTATAACCTCTTTTAATAGACCTTCCCACTTAGAATGTGTCCTATCCTGGATCAAACAAGGCCTTTAAAAGAAAGTTTATGTATGCAAAGAAAATGAATCTTTTGGCTGTATTATACATGTATAAGACTTACTGCTCTCACAGGTTGTTAAAAAAGCTAAAAGCTAATGTTAATGTCAGTTTCCTCACTCGAAAGCGATGTTAGTGACAGGCGAGCCTAGGATTTGAACCCCGCACATACTGATCCGCGGTCAAATGTCTTACTGACATCCCCACTGGCTCAAGGGAAGTTGTTGTTATCAAATACTGACAAGAATCAATCTAGAAAGCACTGTCAGCTTTTATTTACTAAATATTATTAATTAATAATATTTAATGATTTAATATTTAATGTTAATATAATTAATAATATTTAATGTTAATATTAATTAAACATAAATATTTAATGTTTGGACGACGCTATTGTATGGTTGTGAAACATGGACCTTAAGGAAGGAAGATATTAGGAAACTGGAGGCATTGGAAATGTTGATTTGGAGAAGAATGGGGAGGATTAGCTGGACTCAAAGGCTACAAATGAGGAAGTTCTAGAGAGAGTTGGCACAGATAGACAGTTGATAAATGTATTAAGAAATAGGAAGAAGAGTTGAATAGGACACATTCTAAGGGGGGAAGGTCTATTAAAAGAGGTCATAGAAGGTAGAATGGAAGGAAAAGAGTCAGGGGCAGGCCGAGATTAGGTATGTTAGATGATTTAAAGACCCACTCATATGTGGAAATGAAGAGGAAGGCGGAAGACAGAGAAGAGTGGAGGCGTTATATACCATGGACTTGCCAGTAGGCAGTGCACTAAGAGAGAGATTAATTAATAACATTAATGCATAATTATCTATAAATGAAGGTATACTATCCTACTTCAGTTTAGGAATTAAATCTGATTTTCATTTACAGGCATCTCAGTGAAATTTGACAACTAAGAATTGTATCTTCTATACAATAAAATCACATGTATATAGAAATCAATTTTATATAGCTTAAATCAAGTAATTTCCTTTGTTCCTGAATGCAGTATTTGCAGAATTGTCTTCTAAATTATTACACATGTAATTTTAAATCAACCACGAAGAAAATCGAAGGTTTTTCGATCAAACTACCCTGGTACTAATAAACATTATAAGTATTGACTACATACGTACAATTACATGTAATTGAAGGTATTGCAATGCCTTCAAAGGTAAAAAAAAGTCATCCAATCAAATCAACTAACGTTAATGATTCAATAAATGATTCAGTTACTGATTCTACGAATGATTATTGGAATGATTTGTGAGTGATTCTGCAAATTATTCAGTGAATGTTTCAGTGAATGACTTAGTAGCAGACACTACAATATTCACTGTGATGTGTCCAGGACAAAAAAGAAAAGATCAAGCGTGAAGGTTGTGCTGTTAAGGGTTAAAGCCAAGCTGAAACTTAAGATGACAATATGGCACAACAACAGATTTTATCCGATGTTTCACTACATCAACACGGGATTTAGCGCACTTGGTGTCGTTGCGCGTCAATAAAAATAATCAAAGTTAAGTTACATCGTCATCTTCATCGGTTAGTACTTTGTTGGTGACCATCTTGGAAGTTTGAGTGTTGACAGCTTTGAAGGAAAAATCTCAGGGTGATGGAAGGATGTTCTTAAATCAGCGCAAACTGCAACTGATGCGCCATCAAAGGCAACGATTACTAATAACCATGGAGAGGAAGGAGTAAATGGGCCCTAAACACGCATCTGTGCTTCCTGGCCCAGTGTGCCGTTATCGTATGTTTTCTGTTATTAACGTTTGGAAAGGAATTGGTTAACTTGGTGTTCTTACTGAGGTAACAGAATTTTAATAGGAATATGTGCCTTGACCTGTCACTAATGCAGGCTGGTATGAGAGAAAGCGAGATAGAGATAGAGAGAGAGAGAGAGAGAGAGAGAGAGAGAGAGAGAAATCTAGAATATACTCTAGAACAAAAGGTTGGTTAATTATAGTCTATAAGCGAAATGTTAAAGAAGCGAAAAGCATAGGAAATCGGAATAATGAAGAAATTGTAACATACTCTCTACTAATTCATCTAAATAAGCGACATGAGTCAAATAGCCTCAAGTAGTTGGAGTCTCTTTGAAAGTTATATAATGCTTTCAAAAAGATTCTGTTGTAACTCAGTAGGGTACATAAACCTTAACTCTATTTGGATTCCTTAATCTCTTTCATGGATTGACGTTTCTCTCCGGTTTAGATTAATTAGCTGATGAAAGGTTTCAGGTAATTGTTCTTCAACATTAGCAGAACTGATAACAGATTTGCACAATAGATTTACTGATTCCTCTATTAGCAAGTTATTGCAATAATTCGGTTATGCGTCAGAAACTCGTAAGTTAAGTATGCTTTCATCTTTTTGTTTAATGCTGACCCTGGTGCTATTACAACTGTGAGCTTCGTATTGTTGTTTTCTCAGATCTGGATGGGTCTACCTTTGCAAAAAAGAAAACTTTTCTTTTCTAAATTCCAGTAAGCAGTCGAATTATCGTCCGGTATATCTTTGACATTACAATTATGAAAGTTCGCAGCAAACTTAAAGTTTCGTAATTAAAATTTCTGAAAAAGTGACCTGGAAATTTTATATTTATTTCGATTCCTAGAGAGTTTACAGTCCGCTGCAATCACTTTAGCTTCATCAACACTTTCGTGATTCAACTCACCATTCGCGGAATAATTAAGTCCATTATTTGTAAGGTTGTTTTTCATTTAACGACTAGCAGAAGTCAGGTTCGTTTAATGGGCCAATCCTCAACGTCATTAGAGCTTAAACTTTCATCTGTGCACTGACCTATCATCATCGAAGTGCCCAGATCAGTAAACGAATGACATGTGAGTCTTCGTTGTTCAGAGGATAAAATAGAATCTCAATCATCTTCTTTGGTTTCATGATTTGATTTAGGAACTGGTGAATTGTTGGGAGTTCTTGAAATACGCTTCTTATCGAAATTCAAATGAGCTATGTCTTCAGTTGAAAGAGAACTATCGTCAGAGTTTAAAGTTTGGTCCTGGAATAGATTTGAGAAACCCGTTGTTGCCAGATGACGCGATCGTGGAAAATTCCGTTGCTTACTTTCCAGTTTAATAATTCTAATCCTCGTTGAGTTTCTAACGATATCGCTTGAGTTGCCCTTGTCTTCACAGTTTGGCGAAGAAAATGGCATTAAACTTTGTCTTGCGAGTAGATCGATTGATTCGGAATCAAAATGACATTTTCTAAAATCCATATTATCTGATAAAATGTCACAGGCCATGGAATTCTTAGTGTTACAACTATGAAATGGTTTGCCTGTAATCTTGCAAGTATGACTGAATTTTGTCCGAGCCTTATTAATGAAATGCTCCGAATGCGTCACGTTATCGTTCGGTGTATCATTAGAACTGCTGCAGATAGCGGAAGAAATCTCTTTCTGAGAATAGTCTTTAATTCTATTATCATAATGATTGCATTGTCTGCTCTGAGACTGGTATTCGGGCGGATCTCTAGAGAACACTGGACCAATAAATGAAGTCCCGGATCGAGTTTCCAATCCAAATCGTCTCAACACCGGATCTCCCGGACTTGATCTAATGACCTGTTACACACAGATATTTCACTTCTACTTATTTTATTATGTCTTTATTGCTCGATCTAACCATTTGTAGCTCCATTTTACTTAAATCTGTGGATAGACGAAGTAGCCCATTGCTTATTAATTACGCACTACAACGGTAGTTATACAATTTTGATTATCGTATGTTTAATGACTGCGAGAAAGAATATGTGCCAAAGCTTTCTTAAAGTTAATTTTGCTTATCTCCGAACAGTTCACTAGGTCTACTAAAAATGAGCAAAGATCTCAAGGTTAGCATAAAATACGCCCTTTACACTTTAGCACCGTTCTCAAAATATTTATTCTGATTGACTGATGGAAGAATACTCTAGAGCCAAAAATATCTATAGACCTACGAGAGTCCATTTTACTAGTCATAACTGTAATTTTTCAAATAAAGATAACCTTTCTGAAAACACCCCAATTTGTCAACAAAAAATCTCAGATTTCTAAAAATTACTTCTGATAACAAGTAGGCATGTCCTTTTCGTTCGTTCAGTTTCCTACTTTTGCACCGTTTTAGACCTTCCTTTTGCTCACCGGCCTGGATTTGTTTCAATAGTGCTCGATGTTGTCATGGCGACAGTAGAACTCTAACTTTTGTTTGTTACTATTAGAATTCCCTGGATATCATTCCTTTTGTCTCAATTTTCAGGCACAAATATCCCGAAAAAAGCCCGTTTACCGAGACAACTGGAGGAGAAATTTCCTCCAGTTGTCATTAATACATGTATATTATAAATGTAGCCATTAATACATGTATATTATAAATTTTCACACCAGACCTGGAAAAGCTCAGCATCAGTGAGTTTAATCTTCCAGGGACCACTGTTGCCGTCGACCAGCCAGCAGCCTATGGACTGTCTGACCCTGACGGTTGAGCCCCGGTGCGTCACCGGCCAAACACTCAGGTTGTAGAGAGTCATCGCTGCTGTGGGGCGACTTTGAGTAGAGTTTGTCGAACCGCCCGAATTCACCTTAAAATTTCGATTTAATTTGACAATTTTGTTGTTGGTTTTGTTACCAGTGGCTTGAGCCATGCTATAGTTTATTGGCTAAATAAAATCCTGTATGGAATTAAAAGCCATTAAACATCGATATCATTTGTATTTATATTACGAAAAAATTATAGGGTGTCGCATAAGTTCGTATACCGTTTTCAAATTGCAGTAATTCGGCTAGTAAAGGTCGCATGTTCATAAAATTTCGTATTCGTGTATAATAGATGTGAATTAGATGTTGGTGCAAGTTTATTTTCATTAGACCTGGAAATGACGTCACACGGCGCTGTCGCGCAATGTGACCCATTTTCTGACTGGCGCAGCTAGAGACACGCTGTGGCTGCATGCAGCGCGTGCCTGGAAATTACCTGATGTTGTCGTCCAGGACCGCAGTCAAGGCTAATCAACGTGTCAATGTTATTGTTCGATGAGGCCGCGTATAATTTATAATATGGATAAAATTAAAATAATACAATTACGTGCACAGGCAGTAGTATTGGCTAAAGAAGGATATTCGCATAAATGTATTGCACAAAAGTTAAATCGGAGTAAGTGTTGGGTTACGAAGTGGGTAGGTCGAAGCAAATTTGACGAAAAACTAGTGGATATGAAACGTAGTGGACGTCCGAAGATACTGTCTAATACAGCCAAGCGTCTCATCCAATCCGCAAAATACAGACGTGGACAGAGTTTGCGCCGTATTTCAAATCAACTGAAAATTCGTAATGAACGTGCTTCTAAGGACACAATTCGCAGATACATGGTTAATGACCTGAAGTGGAAGAACTGGCGTCGCAAAAAAATTCCACTGTTGACTGATGCTCACAAGGTGAAACGTATTAAGTTTGCGCGTGATCATCGTAATTGGACTGTTCAGGATTGGTCAAATGTTCTGTTTACTGACGAGTCACCCTTCAAAGTGTTTTACATACCCAATCCCAAGAACGACACTGTGTGGGGATCACAGGAGAGTAATGTTCCTCCCGCTGCTCAAATGAAGTTCAGTCCCTCGGTTATGGTTTGGGGCGGAATGACTGCACACGGATTAACGAGTCTGCACTTCATTCCGAACGGTACACGACTTAACTCGGATTATTACATTGTAAACATACTGGATAAACTCGTCAAGCCAGCGTTTCAAAGAATCGTAACCGGCGGCAACGTTACTCGAGTAAAGCTGTTCAATGACAATGACCTTGGCATCTTTCAACAGGATGGTGCAAGATGTCATACATCAGCCAAAACAACAAGATGGTTGGAAGACAACATTCCATCGTACATTAAGCCGAAGGACTGGCCACCGAACTCTCCAGACCTTTCTCCTATCGAGAACCTGTGGAGTATTCTGTCGTTTAGTGTCTACCGCGATCCAGAGCCCACGAATGTTGTGCAGCTGAAACGACGTCTACAACAAGCTTGGAGATCAGTGAAAGTGGAAATACTTCAGACATTAATCAAATCTATGCCGGATAGAATACTCGCTGTCATTAAGCAAAAAGGAAATACTATAAAATATTAGTTTTTGCGAAAATGTGACGTCATTCAGAAAAATTTCAGTTTCTACTTAATTACTTGTACGATTACAAATTAAATTGTACCCATATATTTTATTTATCGTGTCTACATACTGTCCAAATTTGGTTTAAAACGGTTAAGTAGTTCCAGAGTTAATGCAATTTGAAAATGGTATACGAACTTATGCGACACCCTATATATTTTGTTTTAAATAGGTTTTGATTAAGTACGTTAAGTACGCTCATGGAGGAAGCACCAAGTACTAAGTGGACATTTAATGGACAATATGCATGTATCTAGTGTACAGCTTCTTATAAATTTTACATTGGGACAGGTAAATTAAACCTAACTGTAATTTACGACACGTTTTGTGTCCTTAATTTTAAAAGGCAAAATCCATAATAATTTGGTCATGACTGTATATATATTATGTACGTGTATATGAATCAAGTGTTAGGTTGGGCTTCCCGTAGGTTTAAGTTGTGGTTACGGTTAGATGTTTGAGGTTAATAATTAAAACCGTAAAACTATTGTTAACGTCAATTTTATATCTCGAAAGCGATATCAGCGACGGACCAACTCAGCTATTGTTAATGCCTAGCCAAGGCAATATCCTTATGTGGTGCCAGTAATTGTTCGCAGTTGTTGAGAGGTCTTGCTCAGCAATGTGCCCCAAACTAATCTTCATACATGTATACAGTATAGACCGAGGGCAGCTGCAGCTTTAAATAGAGTTTATGACCTAATATTTTATCAGTTGCTAACATAATTATCTCCAATACTAAAGTTAAAGGATTTTTTAAATTACTCCTATTTTTAGCATATTAAGCAGAATCTAAGGATCAATTGACCGCCATAATCGGATTTAGAGTTTTCTAATTACATATTTATTCGCTCACTTAACATTCGGTAAGTTTTCACTTGACCTACGGGCTCGAAACATTAGCTTACTGACAGTCATTAGGCAGATGGATTCTTGAAATATTATTATATCTGCATTCTTTAAGATATTTTAAATCTAATCACGATTTTATTAAAATTTGATAAATTTCCTTAAAATATGACATAAAACCTAAAAGACCTTATCACAAGGGTAATTTATAAGTATATATATAATATACATATATATATATATATATATATATATATATATATACACGTATATATATAAAATTATATATATATATATATACAGCATATATATATATATATATATATATTATATATATATTATATATATATATATATTGGGTCTAGGCCTCTATATAGCACAGTCTATCACACATATATTTAAATATATTTGCCGACTATTTTTCATATACATGTATGTCCTAGTACGCGTTGATTGTAATTAAAAGTCAATCTAAGTTATCTAAGCGTCTAATAGAATATAAAAACAGCAATCAAGAAGTAATCGTTAATAATGATATCGTAGTGATCTGATGGGTCATCTCCCTGGTGCCCTGGTGTTACTAATGACTCCGTAATGAGTAGTATATTTTGATAAATTACAATCAATAGACAGACTCGAGTATTATTGCGACTTCTTAACATACAAGAGACTGTAAACTAGCTAAATGCTAATTCGATGATAACTGATAAAGTGTTTATGAAATCGTATAGATCGTATAATATATACTCATACATTTAGTTTAATAATTCTATTAGTGTATTCAAGATATTATGTAATTGCTTCTCATCGACAAAAGTTGTAATATTTGTGTTAGGCGTGTTGTACGTGATAGTAGCCATGCTGCATACTAGCCCCAGTGTGCCACTAGGCACTGACATACCAGTAACAACAATCTCTCTCTCTTAGTGCACTGCCTACTGGCAGGTCCTTGGTATATAACGCCTCCACTCTTCTCTATCTTCCGTTTTCCTCTTTATGTCCACATTAGAGCGGGTCTTTAAATCATCTAACATCCCTCTTGATATAACATTATTCTTGAGGGATTCTGCTTATGACGAGGTGGGCCCCCTATGCCTGCCTCAGCTTCGACTGAGGAACAATAATATGGTATTATTAACCTCCGACATTTCTAGAGCAGTGGCATAGCCGGTGAGTGGTGGTCGAAACCGATAATTAATTTAATTCTGCTTGTTTAGGAAGACTTTTTACACCAAACTAAAGTCCTAGGATTTTAGCAGTAGCCTATAATTGACTAAGTGTACAGTAAGTAATCCATATAATGAGAAGTTTACTGAAATAATATTTTTGAATTGCACTGCACGTGTCAGAAATCGCTTGACTTAAATGTTCGCAAATATTGAGGAAAGTAACCTAGTGGTACGTACATGTAGTATAATATTGTGTATCATCAGCCTTATCAGGCAACTTAGGTACAATGAGTGCAGGCCACATATGGATTATACTACACATAACAAGATTTGAAGAACTCGTGGTACGGGAAAGCGATAGAATCCACTGATTAGATTTTCTGCATTAATTTTAGACACCTTAATGGCCCACTGATCCTTAATGATCCACTGATCCTTAATGATCCACCGAAAGTCGCATATACGCCTATTAGCAACATGTGAAGCTCCTCACTCGTTGTGAAGAGCAATGTTATTTATATAACACTGCCAATTATCATTTGCGTAACCTGAGTTTTCATACGGGGAGAGGTTTAGCCTCCTAAATATTAATGAGATGATCATTTTTCATTACTATCTTCAGCTGATCATGCTGCTGATGAGCTACATTGACTCTAATTCACCAATAAAAACGCAAAAGGTTTTTCGAGTTATTGCAGCTCCTTCTAAGCCGCTAGAAAATTTATAAAACTGCTCTAGGGTTAGCCCCATGACCGCTATTTTAGGGTTTGGGTTACCCCCTTACGTCATTGCCTATTTTTAGCAGATTTTATCTTAAATGTATAAGAATTTCGTGTTTGATAACACTGTATCTTATTTGATTAAGTACAGAAACAATAGGTTACAAATAAAAATTTCATTGAAAAATGCATGCAATTCTACCGACCACGAAATTGGGGCGGATAAATGATTATGAAGAGGATTGAACAGCTAAATTCTGATTGGTTGACGACTACGTGAACCAACAATTCTGATTGGTTCTTGAGCATGGCCTCGATCAATGCTATATTACCAGGCGACAGGCTATGGAATTATAGTTCTATTCTGAACTCTGGCTTATACGAAATTACTAGCTGAACTTGCTTAATTATAATTCTTAAAGAATTATTGCAACAAAACCATAAACTAGTAGATTTCCTACAAGCGTCTGAATTTCTGATTGAATTCGTTAGAAAGCTGTCCTACTACACCCGCTATAGGTCGGTGTTAGTTTGCATGACACAAATACGAATTCTATATCAGAGCAAGCAAGTGTGCCCCCCGGGATTGCAGATTTATGTGTATTGGTCTTCTAAACCTTCTATAGGTCGGTTAGATTAGATAATACATCATATCTCATATCCAATATAAATCCTGATTTGGACCAGAAAAGCAAATTACCTAGAAATCTAGTCAAAGCGTTTTCTCGTCAATGCAGGTAAAAACTGCTGCATTCTAATACCTCGCAGAAGATATAAGAAAAGAAGACAGAAGTTAGGAGATAGGAGAAAACAAGGGAAGTATCAAATTTACAGAGGAGAAGTGCCGTGAAGCCATAATTCGTTCTCCTGTTCTATCTTATTTTGAACTTTACTTAACTGACTGATTAAGATATAGGGCCTATTCATTTATTCGCCTATTCTTGTAATTTGATTCTGCGTAGTTATCGTTTTACGTTCTGTTCTATTTAATGTTATAGTTTAATTCTTTAGATTATATCGTGTTTCTTAGTTCATAATAAATCGTTAAAAGCATAAGCTATTTACCTTTTGTGTTAATATTAATTTAGCAAGAATTAATATAAGTTAAACACAAATAACACACGATATAAATTACTACATATTGAACGCATAAACATGAGTTCTATTCGTAACAGCTCCAGTCTAATTGATTTAGCCTCTAACTGGCTATATGAGCAAGAGATCCTCGCGTCCTCCAGATTAATACCGCCGAAGCATGTAGAGTTGCAAAAATCGAACCCACGACTCCATCTCCGAACTCCTATTATAACGGACGGAGGATTGGAGAACCCTATAATTGGCACCCGATGTGGGGCAAGAACTCCCACCCAAGGGGAGAATCCAACAAATGTAATTATATTTTGTCTATGATAAGCAGATTTTTTAAAATGATACTTATCGAGTGGGAAGGTCTATTAAAAGAGATCATAGAAGGTAGAATGAAAGGAATAAGAGGCAGGCCGAGATTAGGTATGTTAGATTATTTAAAGACCCATTCATATATGGAAATGAAGAGGAAAGCGGAAGACAGAGAAGAGTGGAGGAGTTAGATATAATGGACCTGCCAGTAGGCAAGACTTATCGAGGGTTGCTTGTATCATGGGAAGCCCATAGAAAACCGGTACCGATCATAAACTTCAAAAAAATCTTTAATTACTACCGATTAATTATGTTATTGCTTCTCGTTGAGTGCCAAAATTGATTAGATGCTGCTCACATGCTTGTATGCGATATTACGATCTCTACCTGATAGCTAATTACATCTGATTGAAGAGCTATTGTATTAGCTTATTGTATTATACTTGTTCATTTATTACGTCTGACACAAGAGCTATTGTATTACTGTCAGTTCATTCATTTTTCGGTCATTTTATATCGTTTCAAGTATATCAATGTCTGTTATTAATAACTAGTTGTCGGTGAATTACATAATTCTAAACAGATTTTCTTAAGAATTACAATACATCGTGTAACTAATAAAAGAAGACAGGGGTTGACATTCCTTACGGGCAGTAGATCAACTTGATGTCACAAAAGATAATAAACAATTGCATTAGTGTCGAATTACGATCAATGTGCTTAGAATTTCTACAGTAAAAAGTTTGCTGAGTAGACTTCATACGCACGCGATGATATGGAAACCCTACAAGCTTATGTCGACTCACGTCATGCTTAAATTAGAAAATATTGAATTTAAATTGCGCATTGAACTTTTTGTATTACGACGATGAATAATACTAATTTAAACTCAAGCTTCAGAGAGTGAAGAGCATGGTTTATACATATACGAGTATATTGCGTCATCATTTTGGTGATGACGCAATAACCACATTCAAGACTCACCACGACAGCGTTCTAATACGATGCACAAGTTCATAGTTGCGAATACTTGTTTAACAATGAAACAATTAGGCATATGTCTTCTTCTTCTTCAGTGCACTGCCAA
Organism: Enchytraeus crypticus; assembly: GCA_905160935.1. Taxonomy (NCBI): domain Eukaryota; kingdom Metazoa; phylum Annelida; class Clitellata; order Enchytraeida; family Enchytraeidae; genus Enchytraeus; species Enchytraeus crypticus. The sequence continues at coordinate 2,442,170 of CAJHZI010000245.1, read as the reverse complement.
GTGGCAGGTTCAGGGTACATATTCATACTCAAAGTCTGCTTTCTCGCTCCATAAGAGCACTCCTTAGATCAACAAATTAATCCCTTCACAAAGACTATGCCCAAGGCATAGACAATTATGTAAGAAATATTAAATTGAAAAGCAACATAATTTTGCATATTATTTAATAATAGTTTTTCATCCGTGAGAGCTGTAAGTCTCGACAATTCATAAAAACCGGTAACATACACAACTGACAAGCTGCTGCCTACAGATTTAAACATGGTTATCAATAATAATAATAATAATAAAGGTTTAACGTCCGTTTCCTCATCCAGGGATGATGTCAGGGACGTCCCCAACAGCACACATCACTACAGATCAATTCAACCAGACCAATCTGCAAAGGAAATGTACTGAGGAGAAGTAAAGAAGTAAAAGTAATAGTGACAAATTGCATCATGGTTGAGCATCTCACTACGTTTTAAGTGTAGGCCTACTTTGCTCTAAAATGAATTTTTTTCTGCTTTTCAAAATTTTTCTGGTAGTGATCCGTCACTATCCAATGAACAATCTTCATTCTATATTGATCCACTCCGGTTCATCTTATCCACTAGTGCTTAAGCATTATACAATGTAACAATGAAGATTTACAGTACATATTATAATAATAATAATAATAATAAAGATTCAACGCCCGTTTCCTCATCCAGGGACGTCCCCACAGCACATATCATATTCTTCACACGAAGGTGATGTCAGGGAAGTAATACATAACATAACATAACGGCACACTGGGTCAGGAAGCACAGATGTTTGTTTTAAGACCCATTTCCTCCTTCCTCTCCATGGTTATTAGTAATCGTTGCCTTTTGATGGCGCATCAATTGCAGCCGGCGTGGATTTAAGAATAACCTTCCATCACCCTGAGATTTTTCCTTCGTAAGATTTTACCAACACTCGGTCTTCCAAGGTGGTCACCCACAAAGTACTAACCGAGGTCGATGCAGCTTAACTTCGATAATTGACGCGCAACTAAACCAAGTGCTCTAATCCCGACGTACACAATGACATACGCCATGATAGCCGCCGATAGGGCCTACAGTTTATGAAGATCATACATCCTTCATACGAGTTTAGTACAATTTAATTATTTAATATACGAACACCCTGATTAGAATTATTTCTATTACTTTCAATTACTCTTGCTATTTGCTAGTTTTTATTAAGCTGAATTACTGTAATAATCTCCAGGTGAATTTATGTAATGAGCTACAGGTGAATTTACGTAATTAGCTACAGGTGAATTTACGTAATGAGCTACAAGTGAATTTATGTAAAGAGCTACAGGTGAAATAATGACTTTGAACCGTACTATGGTACAACTTAACATCATTTTTGGACAAGAAAATCAGCACTAAATTTATAATCCTTATCAATAGGCTATTATTATTATTATTTTATTGACTGACACAGAAGCTAGTACTTTAGTAAATAGTCTTTAACTTAAACATTAACTGAACTATTTTGATCAAAAGCAGGGAGTAAGAAAATTTCATGATTTTGCCACATAGATAATGAAATAGATAAACCACTAAAAACAGGACACACAAACATCCACGGGATACATATATAATAGTTCCATCAATTTTACCGTCAACTGGTCTATGCATAAACTTTTCTATATTCGAACATTTGAATCATAATAATTAATTAGATTGGCTAATAATATAATTTACCAATATCGCTAACATCTATTGTAGCTCGTAGCACACATAGTTATGAAAGAAGCGCTGATGAATCGATTTCCAGTGGGTTTCTGTCCCAATCTTGGTTATAAAACATTCCATGCTAAACATTAACTAACACCTATCAATTCAATTTAATCTAATTCCTAAACAATGTTGCTAGTTTTAAGGAGCACTATTGCATGTTATACTTCAGCGTTTGACCACAGAGTTCAAAATTTATCACCAGAGTGCGCGGATCCTTTCTATTTTTCTTGCATGTCATCGTTCCACTTACAGTCTGACCTGTTATAATGAAACAGCAGAACCCCAATTAGTTCATAGTAATTAGATATGGCGACGAATAGAGCCATGTGGAGCCACATTATAGAGAAATCATTTGGTTGAACCGGCCCTAGGATGACATGACATCACGTGACATGAACTAGATAACTACCACACATTCAAGCAAATTAGAACACAGCAATACCATTTTGAATACACATGCAAAACAACTATCCGAGAATAATTTTCATGGTAATATACAAATATTATTTTTGCTTAAAATTATATTCATCAATGATTATTTTCATCGTCATCATCATCTTCCCTCAAATGCTAGTTTATCTAGCGTTAGGATAAGAGTAGAAATATTTCCTTGCCATTTCTCTTATAAATTTAAGAAGCAATATCCAGAGCCCTGGCGCTCACCAACAGAATGCCTTTTCTGACGTCAGTGTGGATCTTAGTGCTTTGTCGCCTTTTATGACACAGGAAGTTTACGTTTAGTCTATCCTTCAGCAACATGGACACAACGCAGGTAAATAAAACATTATATTATTACTTTAAAATTGAAAACAGAATAGTTGCTTGATCAACCCCAAGACGCAAAATCTCTTGCGTGAAACGAAAAAATAGTCAACAGAGATTTGATTACCTTGAGAGACTTCAAGCGGCTTCTCCAGCAGAAACACTGTTTGTTTCCAATGAGTCGGTTCAGCCATAGGACTGGTTGAAAAGGAGATCTAAAAATATCATATATACCGGTATCAATACAGACATTATTAAATAAACTATCTCTCCCTCTTAGTGCACTGCCCACCGGCAGGTCCATGGTATATAACTCCTCCAGTCTTCTCTGTCTTTCGTGTCTTTTTTGGTGAAAACATACGAATGGATCTTTAAATCATCTAACATTATAAACCACTAATCTTGGGGGGATTCTGCTTATGACGAGGATGGCCCCCTATGCCTTCCTCAGCTTCGTCAATCAATTACTAGGAAGGGGTGTCATTCCCTGAGAAAACTATCCTGTTTGCCCTATAATAATAATAATTTTATTGTTGTATAATAAACTATACAACCATAAAATGCTAGAGCAAAGTTAAACGTTCAGCATACATAAGCTACGAAAATGAAAAATGTATTTATCATCGGAATCAAATAATTAATCTGAAGAAAGAAACCTAAATGTTATACCATTGACTCAACCTGTGATAGCAGATCAGCAAATAATTTAGATTAGAAATTGAATAATATTAAAAGATAGTTCAGTTATAGCTCACTTTAGAAAAAGCACATAAATATAACTGTTAAGAAGTAAATATTATTTGGCTAATCATGATGCATTTTTAAAATTTAATAAAGCGGATAACAAAAGGAGAATATACTAATCTGAAATGCTCAGAAATTTTATCATGAAAGCAATTTTATTAGTTAACTTTCAGTAACTCAAGAGATAATGTGCAATAGGATATCCAATATATCTGCGAGACATAATTTTATTGGAAATCACTTAATAAACAAATCTAAGCACACATATTAATTAATTTCTATGGAAAGCAGATATAAAACCAATTACTTCAATTGCACAAACCTTTGTAGGACAGCAGAAATCGATGTCAAAGTATCCAACGATTGCTGTTATTCGGCCAGACTTGGAACACGTTAGAGTGAAATCTGATTTAAACTCGAGATCTTTATACAGGCAGTTCAGCGTATTCAAAGTCTACAATAAAGCAACAGAAAATATGAATGTAAAGTCTGCCTTCATCAACTACATTAAAGTCACCTTTGAATACAGACAAATATGAATTCAAACTTTGATCATTACTAGAATTGCATCATCAAAGTACAAAAACGAAATTCAGAAAAATTTTGATGGAACAATTTATATATACTTAAATAAATTACAGAAAAGAATAGTCACTAAATGTCATAACGATACCGCATTGCATTTAATCAAGACATTTAGCAGTCAAATAATTATTATCTTCAAAAATCTATAGAAAACAAAAAACTATAGTAGAACAAAATGTTAGTAGTATATTCATACTAGTAATAATTTAATACAATATACTCGTATACACATATCTGTGTACATGTTTTACAATAAAATATTTGCAAGACATAAATCTGTCTGTCTCTAGTTTTTTCTAAAATTAATTTTGACACAATTTATTAAAAAATTAACCTGTGCACTCCATATCTACTAATTTTTTATTCATCATACAGAATTGTTTTGCCCATGCAAAGAATGCAAATGTCCCCATTTCTGATTTATGATTAGATTATATACTTTTTTATAGATGGGTATCATCAAGATATTTCTTGAGGCAGCCGAGTTGTGTAGTATTTAGATCTACTACAACTTTTGTTCTTAGATATGAAATATAGATTCAAACTCCAAAACTTCATGACTATAAGTAACATGTTAATTTGTGTGAAAGAATGAAGAAATTTCTGAGGCAACAAACTGAGATATAAAAAAATGAAGAAATTGAAAAAAGAACATACATTTAAAAACTACAGAAATTCTAAGAAATTGCGAGTAAGAATTGAAAAAGTGAGTAAGAAGCATTACAAAATGCTGCACTACAAATTAAATGACTCATTTTCAAAGTGGGCACACAAATCCGATGTCCTTCAGTAACATACCTTGATGACCACTGGTTCAGAAATGATCACTTCCTTCTTGACAACACACACATCCGGTTCTGCTACGACGGCTGACTTCATGCAAGTCATCTTAAATCCATGCACATCGTCCCAAAACTGTATTCTCTTGGAATGCATCTCATCGTCTGCTCACAAAAATCAACAAAACATTCATCAACTATATCACTATTCTGCAATAATATTTAATAACAACAATTAGAGTGCTACGGTCATCAATGACAACATTGGGCAATATTGAGACAAAATCAAGTCGGCGAGCAAAAAGAAGGCCCAAAAATGGTGCATATTCCGAAATCCAGAAAATTAGTCCGAAGTAGATCTATAGCTCTTAGATAACGCATATTTAAGTTGATCAAAGACTTCTACAGCTGAAGATATTAGAACCTTTATCACTGACGGTAATCCTGTGCAGTCCAACAAGAATATTGCTCAGTGTTAGGTCTTAACTTCTTTGTATTAACTCTGAACTTTAACACTAAATTGTTACTCATAACACACTTTACAACATCCTTGGATATTGAAATAAGCAATATATTTTTACTAAATAGTCATCATTATTAGTAAAAAAATGATTCGTCAAATAATCACTTTTGAGTTGAATTTGAATCAAACTTATTTATTTTACAGTTTACTATACAAAAAAACTATTTTACTTTTTACTGAGTTGACTACCCTTGCATGCATGGCCTATAGCTGCTTCACGTGCTCAGTTAAAAGTGCACTACGTCAATATTTTGCATATCATTGCATATTGGCAACACTGTTGCCATTAACAGAATGAAAACAGTACTTAAATTGTACACATTACAAAAAAATAATCTAAACACAATTACTAAGAAATGTGAGTAACATTCACGTATTAACTTATAATAAGATATTAGTATTTCTGTTTGAGTCCATCTTAAATGCATGCACATAAATGAGTTGAAGCTAAATGTTTATACCATGTATAGCGAGTAGGCTGATGCTGCATTGATCGGGCAGGACTAAACCATCAGGCTTCAGATACTCATTCCTGGCCCATAGAACTGTATCTAGCATGGACTCAAACAGCAGAAAGTAGCCCATCCATTCTGATATTATTATGTCGACCTGATAGAGTCAGCAATCACGCAAATTAAAGCATGCATTGCAATAATAACTGCCCTTGCAAAAGTAAGGCGTCAAAATGGTATTTGTTAAGGCAATAAACATATAGTGATGACATATTTGATTAGGCCCATATATAATCAAAAAAATTTCCATTAATTATGAATTTAAAGTAAACTTAATCTAATTGTAGGTGGCTGTGTATAGTTGGTTTCAATAAAGACAAGTCATACTCAGTTAATCTTGTCAAAAGCTAGTGCAAATATTGATAGAACTTTGGATAAAGAGCAGTACTAGTAAAACGAAAACTTCTCAGTTAATCTTGTCAAAGTTACAACATGAAGATTTAATTAATGATTAATTTGTACATTAAATTAAGCAATTTTAGTCTTTTGAAGATTTAAGAGTACAAACATGTACAACGTACACATTATATCATACAATTCATTAAAAAAAATCTGATTATAAACTCAGTATTTAAAAAACAGTATAAAATGGAAAATTTATTTGCAAACCTTATCCACTGGCAACTTGACGTCTTCCATCTTTCCATGGATCAAAGTTATTCTATCACTTAGTCCATTTTCTCTAGAAGTAACAAATATAATTTACTGAAATATTTATTACTAATAGAAGAACTATACAAAATATGCTTTTGTGGGATTTAGGGCGGGATAGCTTTGAAAGAACAATAAAATCCCGAGGGTGTTGGAAGGTTATTCTTAAATCTGCGCCGGCTAAAATGGTGTGCAAAAAAAGCAACAATTACTAATAACCATGGAGAGGAATGAAGGAAATAAAGAAAACTACAAAAACAGTAACTAAGAAAGGGAACTATGTAAACACATGTAGTATGTCATGTAGGTAACTATACAAAAAAATATTGTTAAAATGAATCTAGAATTTAATATTTTGTAATTATCATAATGATCAGATTGTCCTGGACTAAACTGGTGACCAGTGACTCATCTGCTCAGTGACCTAAACATACGGTGTTGCTAAATATATGGCATACACATGATAGAACATTAACATTATATAATAACAATTTTATGTATTAACATCAGTAGCTGTCAGTAAATCAATAATTTGGCATTATGTAAAATACGAAAGTAGAAGAAAAATGTTTTATATAACCATAATTATCAAACTAATAAAGTAAATAAATATCTTATTGAAAATTACTCTTATATTTGGAATTGTCCATACCAATAGAATAACTAGCACTAATAAAAGATTTGTGCTATATCTGTACAGACTAATTATGCCTAATGTCTCACTTATCTCACTAAAACACTTGATAATAAACTAGCATTGATCGATTGATTTATTTATACACAAACAAAGCCTTAATTACCTGATTACATCCATTGCCTGAAACACGATCTCAGATTGGTCAACACCATAGACATGCTTGGCTCCAGCCTTTGCAGCAAACAGGCTGAGTATTCCAACGCCACATCCTACATCCAGGACAATCTTGTCTCTAAAAACCTCCTCGTTCTTGTACATGCAATCGCGATAACTGTGGGTGCGCACCAAATCCTGCATTACAATCAGTAAACAGGCAATAAATCAGGGTTCATCTGTAATGCAAACATAGATAAATACTGTTGTATTAGTGACTATCTCACAGATAAAGCAGTGAAGCAATCGCAGATTAACATCGTTGAATAGTACTGGCGAGTAAAGAGTTCATGAGATCAATTGGTTCTAGGAAAAAGTAAACTTTATCTAAGTCATTCTGCTTAAAAATTAATGATCAATTGATAATAAAGTTGAGCGCTTGTACACAGTCACGATAACTTAGAGTTGCAGTCATGATAGCTGCGAGTCAAATCAAATCATGAATAATTACATAAAAAACAAGCAAAATAGATAAATAAATAATTTAATTTATTATCATCTTCCCTTGAATTCCAGTTGAATAATTTAATTAATAAATTCCATAAATAATTACATATACATTCCAGCAATTCAAAGAGCGCTTGTGATAATTAGGAGTTACTGTGTGTGCAGGACTTCAGTGAGACAGATAGACTTCGTAAATACACACATTAGGACATTAGAGAATTTTCATGCTTTACGTTAAGATCAAAGTGGAAACAAAAAAGCGATGACACTATCATAAAATAGGCTTTTTTAATATGAAACTAGCTCTGTTAAGTGAAAATGTAGTTTTGCTGGATTTCAATATTTATTAATAAATGCTATGTATATTAAGTTTTGATACACGAAATACTCATAAATTGAGAAAATTAGGTAACAAAGACACCATCTGCGAATACCCAATTACATGCTAAGAAAGCCAGACAAAGATGAGATGACTGCAAAAAACTGAAAAACCAACAATGATATGTGATCAGAAGCAGTCCCAGCTGTCCTAGTTTTAGTCCTAGAAATTTCAAAAGGATTCATTAAATGCCATGCATCCATCATCTTAAAAACTAAATTCAGATCTTAACTGTAATTCCCTTAAATATTTCTATCTCTATTCCCCACATTTCACTGCAATTGAACTCTATAATGAAGTTCATTGGTACCTTTAGCATATCCTCATGAATACTGAAGTGACTGTAAGATTCCACGTACAACTGATCATCTTCTAGCCTTAGGTTCTGTATTGCCTCCTCACCAATCGGTAGATCACTGCCGCTAGTATTGTTGCACGACACTAGGTTCTTGGCTGCTGTTCTTTAAAATAGACAATTTTCGTATGTAATTTTGTATAGTAAACATAATACAGCAAATAAACCAATAAACAGGGAGTTAAAAACATAGATAGCACCAGTGCTACTGTACGACGTGTCACGTATGATATGACATATTATATCAGACAGGTATGTCATTGTATGATACAAATTTCTTAGCTAATATGAAATAAATAAAAAACTAAGATATTTAGAGTACCATGGAAAAGTTGGGTTAGCAGTACATTTTTGTTTTTAAAAGTATTATGTGAAAGTGAATAGAATAGAGACTGTGCAGAAGAACTGATTCAAAGTATAAGTCTCCCATATAGATATGTACCCTGTACGTTTTTACACTCTGTCTTGCAATGCCAGTCAGTGGCATTTTAGTTTTTCGATGTTTCGAAAAAATACTAGTCAGCTGTAACTCCTCAGCTAACCGATTATTGATTCATTATATTGAGCCTTTAGAAATGAGTGAAATCACTATAGATGATCATTTCACAAAATGTTATCCTAAAAGTTACAGATATCACCACAGATGTACGATCATTATAATTTAAATATATAATTAAATTATAATTATATAATCTATTAAATAATCTATACCTGAATCTATTTAATAACGTAATCTAGTTAAATTTCTAACCTCACAACATCCAAATCCGATACAGCGCTTGCTAGAGACTGCTGAGCCTGCGATGCTTGAGACTCAGCTATTTGCAATCTCCGCAGCAGTTCACTGTAGTCAGCGACAGATAATGTAACTGTTCCATCAGAGGTTGTACTTGATGCCGCTGTTTGTCCAGATAGTAAATCTGTGGGTAGTTCTTCTACATCTATTTAAAATGCAAAAATAAAAAATTTGAAATAGCATATCTATAGTCAAAATGTTAAGCTCATTTTCACACTATTTTAGTTCAGTATTTTAAAAATTATTTTATATAATCATATTGTTTTATTCTATTTCAAAATTGGGTAGTTTTGAATTCAATACTCCACTTAGAAAAGTGAAGATCAAATATTAAACAATAATAAATAAATAGCATAATAAATACATAAATAATTAATATACAATGATAAAATCATTGCAAAAATTATTAAAATAAAAGCAAACCAAATAACATTAAGTCTAAAGATTTTATTCCTTAAAACTTCACATTATATACAAGCTTGAAAGGCAACTTTAGAAAAATGTTGTAATTTAAAGTTGAAATTCTCAGGATTAAATTCGCAAAACAACATATATACTTTACTTGAATAGCCATTACTGCTACACAGTGCGAATTAAACTCTATGGCTAAATCAGAATAATTTTTTAGAACAATCAATATCTAAATAATTATTACCATCAGATATAATATGCTATATATAACATACAATGCAAAATAATTACCAAAACAAAGTAGTGGGTCATCAGAAACAACTGGCGCCATATATTTATCATCGTCCCACGGTGATTCGAGGGAGCGCTGAAGATTTTGTATGTAGGAAGCTTCACATTTCTACACAAGAAATATTACAATCAATATTGCGTAATTCCAATTATGAGACTAAATGCCATATGACAATTAAGTTAATATGAGCTACATGATGACATGATAGACAATATTTGAATTTTAACTGGCACCATTTAGGATATCTTTTTTCTCTTCAACAAAGGTTCTTTAAATTGCTTTGAGTGAATACATTTGTTTAGTGATAAACGACACAGTAATTTACCTGTCACACTGATATCATCCTTGTAAGAAGAATAGAAGACTTCAAATTTTAATAGTTATTAATAATAATATTATTATCAATGCTATGAATACAAATTAAATATTCAACAAATTATTTTTCTATAACACATGTGATTAGCTAAGCTCACACAAAAATTTAGAACTAGAAGAGCGGGATAGGACAAACTATAAAGGTGACGGACTGCTGAAAGAGATCATAGCAGAAAGTGTACACCAGAAAAGAATAAAAACTGATTGTGGCAAGGGTTCAGTGCTTTCATCTAATGTACGTAAACTGGATTCATCCATTAATATAAGGGAAAAAAGGGTTGAATTGGAATTGTAATACATAAACAAACATAGCACGCTGAAAATGTTCGATTTATCCACATTCACATTATCCTCCCCTGAATCCCAGTTTAGCTAGAGTCAGGACATTTTACAGCCATTGTACTTTACTGAATACCTGCAAAGACTACAATAACAATATAATTAAACAAAACAAGTTCAGGAAATCAAACTAACGTTTGATCGAATGAAATTGATTAGCTTGATGTATTGAATGCAGTCAAGACAGTGCCTTTGCCGAATGTCGATTAAATCAAATCCATGCTGACTGAAGCAATGATTGAACGTCTCGACAGGAGAGTTAAACACGCTGGGACAGAACAGGCAGATATAATCCAGCGTGCTTGATTCAATCCAATCATCCGTTGTCTCCGGTTGATCTCCACAAATATCCATTCCATCATCGTCAGAATCACACATTTTATCTGCATTAATAGATTGATGTATTCATTAACTTTGATATGCATATTAAAACTAATTTTAATTAAAAGCAAATTATATCAGTAAATTATATATATTTTTCAGTAAATCATTGCTTCGCGTAGAGTGGGTTGACGTCGCTGACATCATCCCTGGATGAGGAAACGGACATTTAACCTTTATTATTATTACTTTTTACCTTAAAACTTTTTTGTTTGTGTATTGTTACGTTCATAATGAACGTTATGTTATCATGTTATCATTTTATCACGTTCATAATGAACATAACGAGCACAATACAAAAGGATCCAAAAACTCTGCATAATTAAAAATCCAGTCCAGAGATTAGGGAATGAACACCGTACAGGTATTGTAGATAATTGAAATCTGTCATATAATCTTTAGTAGATTGAATATATTAAACTTTTATGAAGTGATATTACTTACGAAGTTTTATTTAAAGCTGCAAATTCTTTAAATCACCAATTAATTTCTTATATCATAAACCACGTTTCTTAACTTCAGTAGGCCTTTACATAAACATAAACAACACGTGCTGTAAAGAGCTCTTAAACCTCGGCCTCTTCTACTCATGTCGCATTCATTCAACAAACGTCTAAACTTCACTTGACGAGTTGCTCTTGAAACGAGTATGACCGAAATTAGAATAATTAGCTGTAATATATCGTATTCGGCCGACTGGTAGGTTCTATTCTGCAAACTATTTTCATGTTTGGGAAGGGAAATCCATGAGGCTGAGTTATATACTTTGAACCTATTCTCACATAGAGTGAGTGAGTGTTGACTGTCCTGGGCTTTGAAGCCAGACCACTTGCATCCTAGGCGAACACTCTATCTTTGACTTTAACCGCTATGCCATATACCCATATATATATTCCCTCCTATCGGCCTGATTTCATGATATTCATGACACGATCTAGAGCTGATCGATTTTTAAATGTCTTTCGTTTAAGCAAATTCTTTTCTGAACATTTCGTAATTTTCGTATTACTAGGGCTAGGGTGACGGTTTGCAATAGGATTGTAGTTAGGCATAAAAGACATTAAGGTTTAATAGTGGTAGGCTACTATTGCACTAATGCAAAGTGTTGTTTTTGCTAGATCAGGTCGGTACCTAATAGCTAGTGTGCTGAACAGTACTACCACTTACGCAGAGAAAACGCACAAGCACACTGCACCAAAAACACAAGCACATTGCGCCAAAAATCCAGTGAACTAAAATCAATTTGCTGTAGTCGTCTAACAGATTTCTTAAAGATGAATTCATGGTATGTCAGTAAAAGTTCATTTTCTCGTTCTCGTTACTGCACTGTTCCATAAACATTCCTTCTTCGAATAGAATAATAAGAATAATAACACACATTATAGTGAAATGATCAACTACGTTGATATCTATCACTTTTAATTCCACATGTTAAAACCGTTAGCCAATTTTGTCAATTTTCCGTGTAGTCAGTCCAGTGAATGTCTGAGATTTTACTCTCAGATCAGCGCGGCTATGATTCGAACCCACGAGGGTTCAATTCACCTCAGGATCTGTCGTTTAAAACTTCATGACGTTATCTACACCTCTAACCATTGCGCCATTGAGACATTCTATAAATAGAATAATATATATTTCTATATATCTATAGAATAGAATAATATATATTTCTTCTTCCACTAATGTCCACGAACTGAGACCTACAATTAGGTAAACCTCCATTCCGCTAGTAGCCTACTCTTCCTAGGACTGATTACCCGGATTTTGGCTCGCACCGTTTATGGACCCCTCACTCTGACCATCGGTTTTAATTTGGTTCCACAGTGCTCAATGTTGTCATGGATAACAGTAGCACTCTAATCTTCTTCTTGTTGTTGTTGTTGTTGTTAGCTGGCCAACTTATTCTTCTTAGCATGTGTCGCACTCATTCTACCATCGTTTAGCAACGTCAATGGGGGGCCCACTGTCCAGGTATTAATTAAAAAATTAAAATTTACATCTTTTATAAGAATTGCATGGCATCCGAGAATCAGGTCCGTATTTATGGGGGGCCCAGGGGGCCCGAGCCCTCCACCAAAGGGCCCCCACCACCAACGGCCAATTATGCTGATAATTTGGTGCAATTACACGTTTGCGTAGCCGAATAAAGTATCATTTAGGTGCAGTTAAATTTGTGTACAGATTCCATCTGCAATTTTTATGAACATCTAATTTTATGATTTTCTGTGGAAAAAGTATGAAATTTCGACCAGTCCCACTCTTGAGTGGCAATTTTTCGGCCAGCTCTAGTCCGGTAACTTCATGTAAGCCCCTTGAATTTAAATTAAACATGAAATTACCGGACTAGAGCTGAATAGAAACTTCCTAGTACTGCCTTGCCTATAGCTAAAGCTCCGGGGTATATTTGCCATTAATTAATGAGCTATCTGAGACATCTCAACAACTATCAAAACTGAACGAGGCTTCCCTCTTTCTCGCTTCTGACTTAGCCATCACGCCAGTTTCTTAAGTCAAGCGCCTCGGTGTCATCCTCGACCAGCATCTTACATTCTCCATGTTGGGATCTCGTTACGTTAGCTCATGTAAGTTAGCTCATTTTAAGTTAGCTCATTTTTAGGAAGTAATGCATATCTACATGTACACTACGCTATGCAATTTAGGAAGTGTACCTCGGTACGTTAGTTAAGGTAAAGTAAAGAAGTAAACACCCATTATAGTGAAATGATCAACTACATGTACGTTGATATCAATCACTTTTAATACTACATATTTAAACTGTTAGAAACTTAGTCCATTTTTCCATATAACTAGTCCTGTGAATGTCCGAGATTTTAATCTCAGATAAGTGGGTCTGGGATTCGAACCCAGAAAAGAGTACAAATCACCTCAGGATCTGTCATTGGTTAGCTAAGTTTAGGAAGTGTGATATAATCTGTAGCATCAAACTATTAAATGATATGTCAACTTGGGATACGTTTATTTAATGACCTAGATGTATGTAATACTGGAGCTGTGTCTTTTTACTATTATATATATTTATATATATATTTATAGGTATATATATAATATATATGTATATATATACATATACATATATATATATATATATATATATATATATATATATATATATATATATACATTGTGTGTGTGCGTGTCTGTGTGTAATACTATACTATTATATACTATAATGTACATGTATATATAGTATTTTATTGCAATTTTTTATTTTCAACTCACTACAATGAGTCGCTTGAATCAAATGAACGTTTATATAAAAAAAGCCGTAAAGTAATTAAAAAGTAGATATTAAGGTCGGTTTCATCTCCCGAAAGCGATATCAGTGACGGCGAGACTCAGGATTTAATTAAAAATACTGATCACATACTGATCCGCGGTCGTATATCTTACCGAGATAGCGACTGGCTCCAGCTAGTGCCGCAATAACAAGGTAACAAACCTTCTATCCTTGCGCTCTTTAACCCATTAAGTAGGCATAAGTGGTGTCTCTTATCTTGAATAAAAAGATTACCCAAAGTAGACGGTAGAAATTGAAAGCATTCATTCAAACTGAGGTTTACACATTTATAGTTATATTTTAATGACACTAAATGAAATTTTTAAAATGGCAAGCGGTGTAAATAATTTAAGGCACAAATACATAATATAAATATGAAAATCTACAAATCATACAATAGTCCAATATATAAATTTAGCAAAGACAATAACACTCACTGCATATACTACAGCAAATAACATAGGCTATCTCAAGATTATTGCATCTGCTACCTTTTAATTGGACTGGTAAGCTCTACATGTTTATAATTTCTTTATAGATCAGATGTCTGTCTATAAATGAACGAAATTCTCGGCTATTAGATTGTGTAATATGGCTATGTGTGTTGTGTGTGGCTTTCGAGATTGTACATACATGTGACTTCTGCATTCAATCCTTAACCGATTTTAACCCGACTTGCGGGATTTGTAGCTTCGACAAATTAAATAGCATTTAACTGCTGGTCTATATGAAAAAAACTATGGCTATATGACCAGGAGCACACATATCGGTATAAAGAAATATTAAATCTCTCTCTCTCTCTCTCTCTCTCTCTCTCTCTATTAGTGCACTGTCTACTGTCTGTGGTATGTATCGCCTTCACTCTTCTCTGTTTTCCGTATTCCTCGTCATGTTCACACACTAGTGAATCTTTAAATCATCTAACATTCCTAATCTTGGTCTGCCTCTGCTTCTCGTTCCTTCCATTCTAACTTCTATGACTTTCCTTATTAAACTCTCCCTTTAGAATGTGTCATATCCACATTTTCTTCCTATTTCTTATGGAATAACTTAATATTCAATATATTTATTTATTTGTAAGGCTATATATAACACTAAATCAATTTATGGTCTCCTGTAGGCTGCAGGCAAGACAAATGCGTAAGAAACGTAAATGAGTTTTAGAGAAGTCTAACCAGTTATAGAAACAGAATAGATATCATTCGCATGCATCTGTGGAAAGCTATGTTGATATTATAGGCTAATTACGTTTATTTTGATACCGTTTAGTTAGTAAGCTTGGAACGACTAAAAACTTTATGGATTTGTATTTTTGGCTTTAGCCTTATAAATTGTCTATATTAAACTATAAGCAGTTCTACACCAAACGGTTTTATTTTCTACTCCTATCTAAGAAGGTTAAGCTAGAACTAGTCAATATTTTATTATCTGTGTGCAAAGTTCTTTCTAGGATGGTTGAAATTCTAGTTTAAGAATGAGTTTCTTTTAATTAAATAAATGCATGTACATGATTATACAGATATCTGGCACGGATAGGCACACGCACAAATGGCATTACTCAATAGACTTGGGTGGCTGAATTCCTTCAAACTTAGGACTGAATCCTTTGGCATTTGCCTAAAAACATAGACAAAAATGCATTTAACAAATATGATAATCTTTGCTGAGTTTGTTATCTGAACTAAGTAGGGCTCTTGCTATGCAGTGGTTTCTGTATATAATACCATCTTTAATATATGCCCACGTTACTGTCATTACGCATTGAACATTTCTCAATGCATTGACTCCAAATTCAAGCAATAGGCTACATCATGGTATTATTTTAACAAAGTGCTTTAGACCATGCCTTTAAATGGAATGATTAAGTAAATAATTGCCCAAGTAATATCTCGTACAACTTAGAAAAACCAAAGGTGAATACCGTGAACCGTAAGAGGCTCATAAACAGACTCATATAAGAGGAAAGCAACGAAAACGCACATCGATGTAACAATTTCGCCTAGAGAAAATCCATGGAAAGGTGAGGCATGACATTGATGATAAAATAAACTTTCTGAAAGAGGAAGTATTATATGGATGTGATTGAGGGCATATCTTTTCTCATTACAATGTGCCTAAAGTAAATATAGGCTTGTCTAATTTCCTTCCTGTATAGGCGGCTTCCATTTTGCAAATTGCTAATTGCACATATCAACATTAAGAACCACTCTCTCGCGCCATCTCTCTCCCTCTCATCTCTCTCTCTCTCTCGCTCTCTCTCTCTCCCTCTCTAGTGTTCTGTCATGCTTTATCCATGCCTTTGTATAGCCTGCAGTGGGAAAATATGGCTTCTACAATGGTTTCCCTTTACCCTCCTCAGACATTGCTCAGGTGCTATCTATTGTGACTGGAGCCAGTGGCGATGTCGGTAAGATATTCGACCGCGGAGCAGTATGTGCGGGGTTCAAATCCTGGCTCGCCCGTTACTGACATCGCTTTCGAGTGAGAAAACTGACGATAACACTATCTTTACCAACTTTTATCTTTACTTACAACGAATCCCAGTTGGTTGAGACAATTCATGACGTTCAACAAGGTTGCTTTCCTGGGCTCATAGAGGTCAGCTGTTTGGAAGAGAGCGGTCTGAGGGACTCCGAAGTCCCTGGCGGCATTGTTGAAGTTCTCGATGTTGTTCATTGCAACGAAACTGCTCGTTGCCTTCGCCTTGAACGTTGTCTCAGGAAGTCCGGCGAATTTATTCAGTTTATTTATGAATCTAAGGAAAAATATCTCAAATTAATAATAATAATAATAATTGTAATTATAGTAGGCTACTACAGTCATCAATGACAACATCGAGCACTATGGAGACAAAATTAGCCGGCGAGCAAAAAGAAGGTCCAAAGACTATAAAAATTCCAAAATCCAGAATATCAGCCCAAAGTAAAGGGAATTACAAAAAAGGTGGTTTAGGCGCAAATCGTTATTCTTAATACCGATATTTCGTCGGATCCATTTTATCTACTCCTTTCAGATTTTGCAAATTAAGTTAAAATTAATTGTAGTCTAAAAAATAATGAATAAATAAAAACTAAAAACAAAGAATATCTCAAATATATTACCTATGTACTTGCGGTATATTACAGTATCTGACGTTGTTTTTTAATAATAACAATATTAGTGAAACATAGGCTTCATTATTAATTAAATAAGAGTGAAATAGCTGTAAAATATATTTAAAACTCAAGTAATAGATACAAATAAAGAAAATAATAAATATCACAATTTAGAATATGTTGCGATAATGAATGCAAAGTAATTGCCAAAAATTTAAGCTACAGAAAGCGCAAATATAGTTTGGTTTTAATTTGATAAAATAGGGAGGAGTTTTATAAGACTGATTTATGGTTAGGCACTTTAATGAGAGAGAGAGAGAGAGAGAGAGAGAGAGAGAGACAGCGCGAGAGAGAATATAACAAGGGAATTAATTTACAAGTATATAGGTCACTTCGATAGTTTATTAATTGGGAAGTCTTATATTTTATGCCAGGTAGCTGAGCAATTGTATGTATTTTCTTAATATAGTTCACTGCTCATCATGCTTCATTAACGATACTGTATTTGATTTTATAAAATGCTTGGAAAGAGCAGTGACTACATACTTGCACAGAATTACACCGTCCTTCAGGTAGCTATGGATTGAATGCCAATCAGTTCCGGTCTGAATTAAAGAAAATAAAAATTGACACTGTTTATTTCTAAATTCATAATAAAAATAACATAACATAGCAGTTTCTGAGTCAAAGTAAATTACAGTTTGTTTAGGATTAATTCAAGACAGTAATAAAAATAGGCCTACAAAAATTAACAAATAAGAATGCATACATATACTTAACTAATACAATATACATATTTAAGCTAGATAATGCCACTACACAGGTGTATTTACAAAAAACAAGGTAGACAGCTATTTGAATGAAAATTCGAGCTTTATATTTATATTTTAGACCTTTAAAAATAAATTATTGTTTTTATTCAATTATCGCGAAATACTCCTGAAACGATACAACGAAAATGTCTAACAGTTTAGATTTCTGGATGTAGTCACACCCGCGTTGTCATAAATTACCCAGGTTGTATCCCGGTAGTAGAGAGATAGACCAACCGGAGGCTGCACGCGCGAAGTATTATCATTTATTACCCTAGAATTTAAATAAGCACTTTAAAGTGGGAAATCGAAATTAAAGTAGATCTAAGATATCGCTAACGTACCTCCAATTAAGACTTTCTATGAAGACCAACCATCGGCCTTTTAATTTCGATGAACAATAGACCTATAGTAATCTTCAGAATAAGATACAATCATATTTGACCAACTGTACAATATTACTAGCAAAGAGCTGCAATTTAAGGCAAAAATATAGGAGTGCATACACACTCGTATTTAATTTAAATAATAAAATTTAATGAATCAAACTAAATAGTCTTCAGATGATGTGCTGTACATACGCAGGTCGGCACTTCGCTACCAAGAACCTTAGCTATCCAGCTCATGATGGCAGCAGGTGTACCAAGTCTCTCTTCCTCATCATACCTCTGCAATAAATAGTGGTAAATAAAAGTCTCTCGAACGAAAAGTCATTTCATTAATATTTTGAGATCATATGAATGTGATCGTCTTCGAATCTATGACTTTAGTTCTAGATATAGATTTCAATTACAGCTGTTAAAGCTAAGGTTAAAGTCAGTTTCCTCACTCGAAAGCGATGTCAGTGACGGGCGAGCACAGGATTTGAACCCCGCACCTACTGATCAGTAGAGTTTCTGACCGACTTCTCCACTGGCTCCAGCCAGAGATATATAAATAGATAGACCAATTCCACACAAATTCCAATTAATAGATTTCATTGGAATGGTTTTGACTTTAACGTGTCACGAATAGTCTTCAGCATAGAAAAAAACTAATGAAATGGTTTTCAATGCTCTCCTTCCTGGTTAATTTTTTCGGCTCTTGGGAAATAAATGCTGTGTGAGCTTGAAAGAATCACAATTTAGTCAAATCGTAATACGAATGTGACTTAAGACAACTGGTTAATTGAATATTAATCGGGCAATTAAATTAGATTCACAGATAACTGCCGATTAATCATTAAGCTTGTAATCTATTCACATATTAGTAATAAATTAATAAATTTAAGATTTTAATAATAATTAAAGATATTTTTCACATTTCGCTCATATTTCACAAAGGCACTAAATCATTTTGTGTAATTTCAGATCGTTTGGGGTGAATCAATTTGTGGTGATATGTGATGGGGGGACGTCCCTGACATCATCCTTGTATGAGGAAGCGGACGTTAAACCTTTATTATTATTATTGTTATTAATATTACTTTGTGACTAATTTAACCTGTATGCAATAAAATCTTTATTAGCTTTAATTCTGTTAGTAATAGGCACTAATTAATTGATCATTACATCGTGCTGAGAATATTGATAGGATTTAATTAATTTTTCTGCTACTTATGAGTAAATTACTGACTATAGCGTCAACATGTAGGCATAAGTAAATTGCATAGTGTTTATTGTAGACAATGACTATGTAAAGCATTGTATACATAACAGATTTTCAACAGAATTGTTGCTGTTGACCGAATTTCTATCCGAGATTCTTTCAATCACCCATGAATTTCGGCCGACTATTAGGTTCTATTCTGCTGACAAAAAAATATTCATGTTTGTACTTTGAAATATTTTGGCTGAGCACATCTTGAATTATAATCTAAGCTCATGGGTTTAGGGGGATTAGCGCTGCCCAATTAAGATGTGAAATTCAATGAAAATGAACTGATTTTACAACTATTGGTAGTTTTAATTGAACAGATCTCCGATGTAAGGATGAATTTGAATGTTGAGGGGATCGGGGATAGGTTGGCTCAGTCGAGATTGAGATGGTATGGGCATATTGTGAGAAAGGCAGATGAGGATGTAGTAAAGAGAGTTTGGAGGGAAGAACTGGATGTTAAGCTAGAGAGAGGTAGACCAAAATTGACTGTGGATGCGGTAATTAAGAAGGACATGAAAAATAGGGGATTGACTGATGATATGGTGTGGGACAGGGAGGACTGGAGAAAGTCTATTCGTATCCCGACCCTGGTTAAACTGGGATTTAAGGGAAGATAATGATGATGAATTGAACAGATCTCCAGCTATTGAAAGAACTTAAAATTAAATTAACAAGAATTAAATGTTAACATATATAGAGGGAATAACTATATTGCTTTTTATTAGTAACTTCTGGAATTAGTCATTAGGTAACGATTACGTGCTAAACATGTTTGTTACTTTTAACCAATCTTACCATATATCATAATTAGGCCTATAAATATTCCAATAACCAAAAACTACGGACATACCAATTTATGAATATATTCAAGCAGAAGAAACCTAACAACGTAAATTTATCTTGAGTAGAATATAATAGTTTAACGGCTTGTCTTTTCTGTGATATAAGCTGCAGTTGTTAAAGTTGGCGCCAAATGAGACGGATTTCATTACTGCAAAAAGTTTGATAAGGAGGCACAGTTCATCGGAAATATACAAACAGCTCGTCAGAAATATAAAGCTAAACGGAAGTGTACGGTTTATCAGCACCTTGCAGCCTATCAGTAATATACAATCTTATTGAAACCCACGGTTTATCAGAAATTTATCATTATTCGTGTAATTAATTTAAAAATGCAGTCATAAACCCCACAGCACGTGGGATGATTAAACGATTGTAGGCTGAGTAGAATGGTCGCTGCCTAGAGATTGATTGCTGCTTAAATATTGATTGCTGCCTAACGATTGATTGCTGCCTAACGATTGATTGCTGCCTAACGATTGATTGCTGCCTAGCGATTGATTGATGCCTAACAAATGATTGCTGCCTAGCGATTGTTTGCAGCCTAGCGATTGATTGATGGTTATCGAGTGATTGCTGCCAAGCGAATGATTTTTACAAATTTTAGTATCGAGAGTACCTGTTCAAATTTCGCTTCCGTCCTAAATGCGTCTCCTGATTTCGTAGCCCTGAATCCTGACATCCTGTTTCTAGACTATTCACTATAGCATAAAAATAGTATAATTTAATTGTTTACGACAGTACGCATTATCGAAAATTAAATAACATTAATAATTGTAGTCACGATGTTGATGTAAATATGACGCACATGACTATATGACTATGAAACTGTTGATCATGGACAACATTAATCTTTTTGAATAGCGTTAACGCTCAAGTTTAACTGTTATTTATATTAAAACTGTGGCATTTTTGTGACATCTTAGAACATTCCATGATATTCTTTTCTAATATATCTAAACTTTCTGAGAGTTAACTTTTCGATCTTTTTTAGAGTTCAATAAATACGTTAAAAATGATAATTAGTTATATATTCCTAGATTAAGAAAATGAATATTTGTAAGTGCAGTTTCTAAATTTAAATTTATATTTCACTAGAAGCAATACTCCTACGAATTTTCGACAAAAGCATGCTTATTTTAGCTGAATTACTAAAACATGTGAAATCTGGCTACTATCAAACTATTTTTGCAGATGATAGAGAAACATGTACATATTTTTTCAAAGCTGTACTCTATGATACTCCACGATACATACGATACGGGTAAGGCATTGCCTTTTGCGAATGGGATTCACTTGTTGATTTATGAGTGCATTATATGGATCGTGAATGCAGACTCTGAGTGTGAATATGTACCTTGGACTTGCCACTTGATTGAGCAATAGATCGATAGACAGACAGACAAACGTTTAACGTCAAGGTCAGAAACTTGAAGTTCTTCTCTTCAAGACGTCAGGTGTAACGCTATACCCTGAATGATGAATGTCCGTGATTTTACTCTCTGATCAGCTCTACTGGGATTTGATCCAAGGACTTTAGAATCGGCATTTGAAACCTCATGCCGTTATCTAACGCGCTTACACACTGAGCCACCGAGTCATTCACAAACCTCGCCACTTAACCTATTTTCTTGATATGCATTCACCTCTTATCAGTGTTATGTTTGATTCATTATAGAGCAGTCGAGAAGTTGCAAGACAGAACGCCATATTCTTGCTGTAAGCTAAGCCAATGCTTTCGCTTCACAGCGTGATTCTCAACATAAACCGTTGAAGACTCTACTTGAGATATTAGCCACTGCTAAGATTTGTATATTCTTTCAATAAAACCCTACTGTACGGATTCTGTTAAAATGATGAACTACAGAAATGTTATTAGTGTTTCCATTCACTAAACTCTGAAAATTACCACTGTACGTATATCGTCATGATCATAATCTTCTTTGAATTCCAGTTTCGCTAGGGTAGGGATAACGGCTAGTAGATATTCTAGTAAATAACTAAATATAGTAAGGATGAATTCTAATAGATATAGTAAGTATAGACATTTGGCAATAATGGCTTCTATAAGAAAAGAAAATTGCCAATTCTATAGATAATTTCGAAATAGATTTAATTTAACCTAGCCTTGAGTCCACTCAGCAATTTCGTTGTAGCTTTTATAGTACAATGTCGATAAAAAAAAGGCATTTCAATGTAATACGAATCTCAACCTGTCATTACCATACTTCTCGGCGATCAAACCGAATCTCGAATTTCAATTCCTAACTGCTATTTCTCTCAAATATTCTTCAGATAAATGTTGTACCGGTATCACGCAGGCAGGATATCAGTAGATGCAGGATTCAACTCATGCTCGCTCCGCCACTAACATCCTTCTATTGGAGAAGCGACGGCAGTTAAACTTTGATTTTTAAAATTGATTGGAATATAATTACAAATATATTATTCTAATCAGACATTCTGACGATCAACTGATAACACGGTTTTTATAGTTAATTCGTTTAAAAGAACGAATTTTAGGAAGTTTCTTTAGAGATAATTATGAGCTCTGAGATAATTTATATTCATCCGCGCCTGAGTTATTGTGTTTGAAAACCAAATAGTAACTATATTTTGTATTTTGAAATGTTATGATAAATTCTTCTGTCATTTTGAAAACTATGAACTATGAGAATTGCTCTTACAAATACTCGGAAATACTATTGGCTTCATCATTTTAATTAATTTTTTCGTTTTTTTTTATTTGAGAAAGTTTATTAGGCGCCTCCATTTATCTATAAATAATGAGTATGCAAGTAAAAAAAATGAAGGCAATTTTCTCTATTAAAATAATAATAATAATATAATAATAATAATAACAATAATAATTATAATAATAATAATATTATTATTATTTTAATAGTAATCTTTTAATATTCTTTTAATAATCTTTTAATAATCTTTTAATAATCCTTTAAGTTTTAATAAGCAACCTATCAATGCATTATTATTATTATCCTGTAGGTTAATTATTTCCTAATTACCAAATCGTTTTTATCAAACAATTCGGGAATTTTTTTATCAAACAATTTATTATTATTATTGTTATTATTATTATTATTATTATTGTTCTCGTAAATAAAGTGAAAATTATTCTCACTTTAATATTCTAAATGGCTAAGTTTATGTAATAATTCCATGGTATATTTCATAGATCCATGACCACTCTTGCAGTTTTCCCTTACTGTTACTTGGAAATGGTAAGCTTTATTTAGCTCATAAATAAATTTCTTTTAAATGTTCTAACCTTCTTCTTATTAAAATCAACCAATATATTCCGCACACATGAAATTAATGAAATTTTTTGATTTGACATAAACCAGTTAATCTTCCTCTTTACACAGGTGATAGAGATACAATTTTAAAAGTCAATCGTTTAAAGCATTGTGTTTATAAATAATTCATACTGACCTAGTTGAAGAAAATCTACCTCCGCTGATAGAATTCGACGAAGCACGCAGCTGTCAGCGTTTTATCCTACTAATGAATCCAGAAGTGTTCCACGCGCACGTGATATACTTTATCAGTCCGGAAGGAATCCGAAGTCCAGGCTATCCGCATAATTTTTACGCTCCCTCTTGAGTTGTTGTAATAAAGTCAAATTTAAAATCAGTCAGTTAACCAATAAATAAATAATCCACTAGCCAACCAAACCATCAATAAATAAATAAATCAAGCAAGCAATCTATCAATGCATTAATTAACCAATAAATTAATTAAAAAATCAACCAAGCAATAAACTAATTTGATTAAACGATTGCTGAAGAAATCAATCAATCAATAGGAGTTTACAGTTTCGTTCTTAAAATAAGATTAAAGAAGCTGATTTATCAACTACGGAGATGACAAACATCATTCGTCATCTTCACGACATTTAATGTCTGATCCAGCAATATTTAGAATTCTCGTAGATTAAGGTCCAGCATGGACCGATAAGAAAGTAAATTCTCGGACATTCACAAGACCGGTTTATGGGTAATAGACTATAAAAATGTAAATGCCGAATATAGAGAGATTTTAATTTAAATTAATCGATCATCCAAGGTAAAGAAAATAAGCATAGCCTACTTAGATGATACGATAATAAGATGAACTATTTTTCCATACTTACACTTCGATTGAAGCTGAATCATTCTATTCTTGCCAGTGGTTGATTAAGAATTTAGGTCACATTCCACTAAGATGAAAACTTAATCATTTAGCGAGCCCAAAGCTTTATTTATATTTTTTATTAATTTTAACATAAAACTATAAAAAGACTATCTTAGCTATGAGACTATACGGGTATCCGGTTTGCTAAAGAATAGGCCAACCGTGAACTGCACGTATCGTAAAAGGCGACAAAACACTAAAATCTAAACAAACGTCAGAAAGGGCATTCGGTTGGTGAGGTAATTTTAACGCAAGAGCCTTTTAAACTGTCTCACACTACATTAAAATCATGAAGCAATCTTTAGATTGCTTCATGATTAAGGATATATCCAACGAATGGATTGATAGCTTTTCCGATATATAGGCACATAGTTAATGTTCACAATTGCGCTATTATTTCTGAATATTGAATCTCATGTTGTTATAAATTTAGAGTATTGCAGCTGAAAATAGTGAACACGATCACAGTAGAACTATCACTGGGTCCATTTTCAATCTTGAACTATAAAAAACTTATGATATTCATTTGGTTAATTGTTAATGATAAAGTATACTATTCCGGTTGATAGGTCTCAAGCACAAAATCCTATTTTAATTTTTCGTCAAGTTCTATAACAAGCATGTAATCGATCGGCATCCATCCAAGAACGCCTTTTTATTACATCACAAGACAATGGGTGTTTAAAAATGAAACAGGGACCTCCGGGTTAGTTTCTCAATAGCATGCCTCTTGAGCGTTAACAGTTTACGTTAAGTATATTAAGATGCTTCACATTCAGAAGTCGCTATAGAAAAGTTTATGATAGGCAAGATAGACAGATGTATTTTATTTTCACGAAATCACACAAATATAATACAATTTGCAAAAGCGTCTTGAAAATGGGCATACAGGCCAACGGCTCTGACGTATGCCCATCAAGGCTACAATGACTTTAAAGACAGTTCAGCGTCTGTAAACAATACATGACTGTACATACAAAAATGCTAATAATAAGCATTTAGAAACACACACATTATTTCCGTATTTATATACAGCATGTAGTTAAACTAATATATTTTTAACATAGGCCTAATGTAATTTGATCTAGAAAGAAATACCTTTACTGGTATTCTATCTTCGCATCAAATTCGAGGAGGAAAACGAATTATGAATATATTGGAAGTTACTTCAAGAAATCGATTCCGCTGGAAAGGAGATTCTCACTGGAACATTCTGGATTGAGCATTAACTAAATACATGCACGCTGGGTAACTCATTGCATAACTATGCAACACTTCTGCCAGCAACATGCTGAGATTCCGTTGCAAACGAGCATGTTGCACTCAGCAGATGTTATTCGCAACAGTATCTCTCAAACATCATCCCGGGAGAAGTTTGCTTCAACAGCACACACCCCCCCCGTAGAGAGAAATATTCCAACCCCCCCCCCCCCGGGTAAAATCCTATGTGGCACTTCCCTCTCTCTCTCGCTCTTTCTCTCTCTCTCTCTCTCTCTCTCTCTCTCTCTCTTAGTGCACTGCTTACTAGAAGGTCCATGGTATATAGATAGCACATCCACTCATCTCTGTCTTCCGCTTTCCTCTTCATGTCCACATACGAGTGGATCTTTAAGTCATCTATAACATTCTTTTTGATATACCATTATTCTTGGGATTTCTACTTATGACGAGGTGGGTCCACTTTGACTTCCTCATCTTCAACTAACATTTACTGGGCAGGGGCGTCATTACCTGAGAATACTATCCTGTTTACCCAAATGTGGCCTTTTTGCCAGTTGCGAAGTCGGTAAGATACTCGACCGCGGATCAGGAGGTGCGGGGTTCAAATCTTTGGTTCGCCCGTCACTGACATAGCTTTCGAGTGAGGAAACTGACGTTAACGTTAGCTTTACCAGCTTTTTGCCAACTTAATTAAACCGTGATTTATCCGGGCCAGTGCTGAATAGAAAAATCGTAAGCTGCATGTGTGACGAAAGGCGACTAGGCATAAAATCATATCTGAAACCATAACTGTAAGGAACTATATGGCTACATCATTGAGGTTCTATATTGACATAGACTGATAATGTGACCAACTTAATACTCGATGGAATGCCTTTAAAGAGCGTGACAGATAGTGAGATAAATGTGTACTAGTAACTGCTAGTTTGCAAAAGGCTAAACTCATATATCTAAAAACTCATTTAATTTCAAACGTGACACTTGCAGATTTTAGAATTTCATCTGACCTCACGAACATTTTAGCTCTCACTGGATCAGAGAATTTCTGACCTCTGACATGATGGTTGAAAGAGACTAATTCTAATGGTATGAAAAAGAAACATAAATCTTCTGCATTCCTGGATTCTTAATCCTGAACAAGATGCGTGGGTATTATTGGAAAGTGCAAAATTTAAAACAATGTAGGCTATTGATTATTCTTGATTTTTAGTTTTGGATCCCAATAGGCAATAGGGTTTTAATTACTTTCATCATCTTCCATTCAATGCCAGTTTATCTAGGGTCGGGATGGGGTTTGTAATTATACATGTACACCAAAATGTAACATTACTATAATGAGTTAGCCATAGGTTTCAGACGTTATTCATTGATCCGGCAGAGTTTCAATTGAACCTGACACTCGATATTATAAGAGTCGTTTTCTACATCAGATGACCAGCGCAATGATTCACAATTGGAGACTAGAAATTGCAGATAGTACGTAGTGAATTCAGCAATATAATTACTAACTTATCTCACGTAACTAATCAGTACATTAACGACGGACATTTATTTTTAGAGCCCATATAGGCTCTATAGCCGGCGGGTAGCGAATGATGATCAATACAGCGCTGACTTCTCACAGCAACGTCTGATTCAACGTAATTTTGTTCTGATATAACAAAGACTTGTAAAGCCGTAGCTTTGTAATAGCGTCACGAAAAACGGCTGCATTATCATAATTACTGGAAATGGCAGTTTTGTCATATAAATAGATGATATAGAATTAATCAGCTAGACCATATTTTGCAAGTTTCTGATATTTTTTGTTTTATAAAACCCTGGATTCGCTTTCAGTTAGTTTGTAAATAAAGGTTAAATTCTATTTATTTATTGAATAATGGAATGCTAAATGGATACTCGTTAAAGTTATTAAACTAAACAAACAAAACCCAGAAAGCTAAACTATTATTATTATTATTATTTTATTGTTATTCATATTATTATTTATTATTATTATTAATTTTGTATATATTATTATTATTACTACTATTATTTTACTATTAACTTTATATTATTATTATTATTATTTATATTTTTTTATTGCCCTGGGCTGTAAAGGGCCCTGGGCTAAAAAAAATAAGATAAAAGAGGCTTTATTTAATTAAAAGTTTAAAAAAGAAACGATTAAAATAATTCCTCTACATTCTGGGAAGCCGCATTATCCAAAGTGCCACTGAAACAGACTGCATTGAATCGCTGGAGAGCAATAGACAGACGCTGCCAAAGAAAAGCTTTTACGCGCTTATCACCAGTAATGGCGCTTATTATTATTATTATTATTTTGCTATTATTATTATTATTACTATTAGTATTATTATTTTTAACAACGAAAACTTATGTGGGATTGCCATGACCGAAATAGATCTTCGAGGCTGCTTTACACTAACTTGCTTCTTGAGTCTTTCATCGATATCTATTTTGCCCAGTACTTCTAAATCAGTCCCTCAAATTTGACGGCATCGTAGTCTATGACAAATGATCTCATGGTAATCAAGCTGTAGAATGTTTCGTGGATGGGACTCTGGTGTAAAGTTAAAATCTGCTAAAATCCTGAATTATATAAATCATCGTATATCCATTAAAATTTATCGCAAACTCTATAAACAAAATACAATATTTGAACAGAATTGTTTGCATTAACTCATGCTTATCACAGAACTATACATTTCTGTAAAGAATTTAGACAAGGAAAATAATAATGAACCAGAACTAGAACTGGAGAACCAGAAAAAGATTTTTTGTGAAGGAGCAGAAAAGTGTTATTATGCCTTTGTTGAAAAAATTGAAGAGCTGTGTGACCGGTGATATCTTAAGAGTTCCAGTGTTTCAATTTTACAATTCGCAGAAGTCAAGCGACAATGGCATACGGTGATTAGCAACATTTTACAACTATGCTGGCTGTAATGTAATGTGGATTGGTGTCCACGGGTTTAAGTTTCTACATGAAATATTAATAACAATAGTAAATAATAATAACTATTATTATAAGAAATAATAATAGAATTATATTGGCAATAACATTAATTCTCACTAAGAATTTCTCTCAATTCTGTTAGCGTCGAATCTTAGTTAAAGTCAAAACAACAACTCAGACCATGGGATGGAAAAAATACGCAATAGCCACTGCGATATGTGGAAAGGCATGAAGCAATTAACATACATTGCTTATCGCATACTCTTCCTATGGGTTAATCTCGCTTCAACGGACTGAAAGGCTGTGCAGCGGCGCAAACTATTTTAAATCTTAGGGCACCTGCAGCCTGTCTAATCAAAGAGATATTTAATTATAGGCCTACTGTTACGTTAGTTAATGTTTTTGTAAAAAGAATAGTCAATTTAAGTCATAGATGATGGATATAACGAAATGACCACAATTGATAGATTTTTTGCTTAATTTAAAAGATAAGTTACGCCCCTGACTCATAAAATACGATATGTATGTAGGTGGAAAAGTTGCGGAGTGCAGAAATCCTGCGTTGATGTTTATATCCAGAAGGTTCTGTCAAGGTGAAACATGATTATGATAGAAGATTAAGAATTTGCTGATTTTTGTGTAATTAATTGCGCTGATCTCTTTCTCTCTCATTCTAATGTTCTGCCAAATGGTAGGTCCAAAGGACACATTCTTGCTCATATACTGTTTTTCACGTTTCATAAAGAGCATCCACCAGTCAACGAGTTCAGATCTAAAGAAAAGGCAATTTTGTTATTCACAACCTAAATGTAATCTATAGCTAGGGAGTATTCTGGCTTCTGAGATGGTTTCCCGTAGCCTTCCTCAGTTCATGCTCAGTAGCCTCTTACGGCATCGGCAGTTTATGGTTTGTCCATTCTTCATCGAACTTCTGCGAAATTCTTGAACTTGTAGAATGAAGACCGATTTCGGCCATGACACTGCCATATAAGTTTTAGTTGTTGCGACGGTATCTGAAAATCCTGGGAAAATTTGAAAGAAGAAGATTAAAATTAAAGATTTCCTATTGTTTTTAATCAATTAATGAGCATCAAACCTGAAGGATCCGGGTGTGTAGCTTAGAGTCCAGGCAGTAACTAGCTGCATGCTCATAAACCAGGTTTAACTCCTTTATCAGAATGTCTGCTTAAAAATTAATATTAATTGGAAAGCGCTTGCTTAGTCACATACGAATAATTAACACTAACGGAAATTGCTTATTTATGTGTATTGTTTGTTAATTACGAAGTACTGGGAAGACCTTCATAGAAAATATTGGGAGCAAATGAGCGTATTGTAAAACCAGAAGCAAAAGAGAAAATGAGAAAACTAATGGTTATTCTAAGTTAACACTTTTATAGCCTTTTGCTTTTTACTGAATATGGAAGAAAGGCAACTTGACATTGATGTTCTACGCTGTCCACACAAACGAACCAACATATCGGTTTATGCATGTATCATTGAGCACAATAACATTTAGTTTTTTCTATTTTTAATTAATCGCCAATGTTAACTATTAATTTTAGTAAAGCAAAGGTTTAAATTAAAATTATTAATTTTTCTTAATTTCAAATTAAAAATTAAAGACGTATGTGTTTCAGTACTTCCTTTATGAACTATATATTTAAAATTAAATTATTAATTACAGTTAATAAATATATAATTACTAATTGCAAATAAAATTACTTAGTCATTAAATAAATAAATAATAATTAACTGATAATAGATTAAATACTAATTGCAGTTAAATGATTGCACAAAGATTAGTGAGCTGTCATTGACGGACCAGGAGCCAAGTAATTGACTCTTCGTGTAATGGAGTAAAAGAGAGAGAGAGAGAGAGGGGGGAGAGAAAGAGAGAGAGAGAGAGAGAGAGAGAGAGAGAGATAGAGGGAGAGAGAGAAAG
The DNA here is from genome assembly GCA_905160935.1 of Enchytraeus crypticus. Classification (NCBI taxonomy): domain Eukaryota; kingdom Metazoa; phylum Annelida; class Clitellata; order Enchytraeida; family Enchytraeidae; genus Enchytraeus; species Enchytraeus crypticus. The sequence continues at coordinate 2,411,236 of CAJHZI010000245.1, read as the reverse complement.
GGACGACAGTGAGTCAAAGAAGTAAAATCAAATAATAATAAATCAGGCTAAATGTCCATTCTCTCACCTAAGAATAACGTCAGCGAAGGCCCTATAGCACACATACAACAGATCAATTTACCCAGACCAATCTTCAAAGAAATGTGCTGAGATTTTTCAGGATAGATAGAGTATTTCTATGGAGGGAAGGGAATAAAGAAAAGTACGAACAGGGTAAAACTCTACAACACCGTGAATATAAAACTATACTTCTTATATATTTCACCATCGCGAAGTGTTTTAGTTGAATTGAATGATAGTATGAATTACTAAAATTTATATAATATTCATTTATGAGGCTAAAAGTGAATATAATAGGTATTTATGAGGTTAAAAGTGAAATAGCATCACTAAGGCTTAGGCTTTGTACTGCAGAATAGTTTATGTGCATAGATCTCTCTATTTCTCTCTGTCTCTCTCTCTCTCTCTTCCTTTCTCTCTCTCTCTCTCTCTCTCTTAGTGCACTGCCTACTGGCAGGTCCATGGTACAACGCCTCCACTCTTCTCTGTCTCCCTCTTTCCTCTTCATGTCCGCATAATCATGAATGGATCTTTAAGTAATAGAACATTTTTAATCTCGGCCTGCCTCTGCCTATATTTCGGTCCATTCTGCCTTCTATGACCTCTATTAGTAGAATTTTTCCTCTTAGAATGTATCCTATCCAACTTTTCTTCCTATTTCTTAATACATTTATCTGTCTATCTGTACCAACTCTCTCCAGAACTTCCTCATTTTAAACTTTTTTGAGTCCAGCTAATCCTTTTCATTCTTCTCCATATCACCATTTCCAATGCCTCTAGTTTCCTGATATCTTCCTTCCTTAAGGTCCATGTTTCACATCCATATAATAGCGTGGTCCACAGCAAGGTTTTCACTATCTTTATTTTTGTGACATTCTTATTAACAAAGATAAAATAAATAAATAAATAAACAAAGGAGATTATATATAACATTTATTTATTTAAGATGAATTTTGTGAATAGATAAGCTATTTAATTTTTGAATAACCTCTGACTAACCTATAGTGCACGTTTCTTAGGCTGGAGCCAGTGGCGATGTCGGTAAGATATTCGACCGCGGATCAGTATTGCGGGGCTCAAATTCTGGGCTTTCCCGTCACTGACATCGCTTTCGAGTGAAGAAACTGACATTAACATAAGCTTTTTGACTAGCAAACATAGACTATCGTAGATAACTTTAAAATGATAGATTCTCATTATTATACGCGAAGATCACATTGCACGACACTTTCGATGTCCTTTTCAACTAAATGTCGAAAATGTGGTATAAATTATACTTTAATACATTGTACATATAGTACTGTCATAAAATTATGTTAAAAATTTGCACCATATGAGATTATTCAGAAATTTTGACAGTTGAGAATAAAAATTTTGTCGTAGAATCAAGTATTTTATCATGTTGCTATTTATGAACAATGATTATACATGTAGGCCTACTGCCAATAAAATATTTATAAAGTTAGAGATTCCATGCATTTGTAAAGAAAGAACTGAAATAAGTAGTTTTTAATTTAGTGTCAGTTATTAAAATAGTACATGTAGAATTGACGGAGAGGAGAATACTCCTAGTTGATTTAGTATCGGCTGTATTAGTAAAAGCCATAAATCACTCATGCACTGAGCATCTGGCAAATAAATATCCTAAATAAAACATTTGACTTTACCCCTCCTTCCCATATCCTAATGGTACTTGTTTATCCTTTTCGATGCAAATGGCATCGCTCATATATTTGCTGAGATTCATAAATATAGTTTTAGTGTTTGTTCGCTTGGTTTTTTCTCACTCATTGATTATTCAAAAAATATTTATCTTCATTAAAACAAACTTCAGAAAGGGCATTCGGCTGATGAGCGCCTAGGTTCCAGTAATTGCTACAAAATTAGCTAAAGCGAATGGAAAGGAAAGAGAGGATTGACTGATGGTAGATGATGATGACGATGATGATGAAGAAGAAGAAGATGATGATGATGATGATGGTGATGATTATGGCGGTGATGATGGTGGTGATGATGATGATGATGATGAGGCTGATTTTCTTTCCATTGTACCGTGGTTCAACCGATATAAATAAACCTGCCCGAAGACGCTAATTGTACACTAAAACGGTATTTAAAAATTTCGATTGGTGCTTCTAGAATTAACATCATTTGCAGACATACACATTGGAAATAGTAAGTCGCTTTAATACTGAAAACCTAATGTTATATCAAGAGTTAGGAAGGCAAACCAACTTTGAATCAGTACCATATCCACATATTTAATAATAAAATAAAATAAAATAAAATAATTAAAGTGCCACTGTCATCAAAGAAAGCATCGATTACTATTGAGACAAATCCAAGCCTTTCAGCAAAAAACTTAATACAGCTACTTATGCAAAACAAAAGTTACCGAGGTTTTGGCTTTTCGTGTGTTTATAAAAAAAAAGTTGGCATTTTGTTGTATCATTTTTTAAAAAGTACAATTAGTTCACTCTGACCTGCAGTTATTGAAAAGCTTACCGCAAGCTCTTTGTGTAGTCATCATAAAGACGCAAAGAGAATCTATACCTCAAATTATAATTTGAGATCACTAGATGGAGTAGCATCAACAATATACCATTGCAGAAACAATACTAAATATGATATGGAATCTTATTTGATTGAAATGCTCAAAATTCTAAAATATAGTATAAAATATTATCATATTTGAAGTCAGTAGTGTACTAATGATAATAAGGTTAATAATTGTATAAGGTTTGTTTCCTCATTTAAGAATGATGTCAGGGACGTCCCCTCATCACTATTTTAACAATAAGTTTCGTTTAAGAAATAATTGCTTCTATGAGTTTTGCTGTATGCCTAAAGAAATGTAGTAAATATTGTCTGAAGTTAAATGCTTTAGACTCTTTAATAAACTCTCTAATAAACCCAAATTTATTAACGATTCAAAATATATGTTTCAAATATATTCAGTGATTCAGAAGATATTTACTACAGTAAACATATATTAAAGCAAAAATGTTTTGATTCTATTTATTAGACCTACATGTATATACTGTATATTAGTATTTACCTTTCATTTATCTTCTCCGTTTGCCATATTTTGGCCATAGCACCCATATTGTCATGGCGGAATTAAAATACTTCAATTTTCCTATTTTTCGTATTTAATAGAAATGTCATACGCTAAAAGGTGCATGATCCTTACTAGCGTTACTTTACTAACATTATTTGTCAATCAAATAGTACAAAAAAAAAAAAAAAATCCTTACTACTGTTACTTTATTAACATTATATGTCAATCCAATGAATTGAATACCATTTTATAAATTGATTTTGAGAAGCATGAATATAAAATAACCAATTAGATGCTAGTATTGACAGATATTTAGCTTTTGATTGATTCATTTTTGCAATCCATAGTCTAATTGTAATAATACCACAAGTCAACTATGATCGCGTTGCTTGGTTTATTTGTGGTCATTGGGGTCAAATTTGACCCTTTATATCAGTTTTCAGGAAAATTGTTTTGCTTCCTTGATTGAATTATCTTACAACTAAATTGACATTAGTCTGGGCTGGGTTGATTAACATTTAATAGCAGGATATAGAATAACCACTTGGCAAATGAAAGGCGACACTCCACTAGTGTAAACTTCACAGTAAAAGTAGCTCACATTATTGTATTGTGCGAGTGTAATAATTTGAGCATTCAAAACGTAAAACTTCTTACAATTAAACGGTATGTTTAATCTTTTGTCAAGGCAGAGATAGCTACTAATAATCGTAAACACATAATACAATCAAATGGCCGTCCCTGGTGTTATGTAACTACGTAAAATTCTCTCTCTCTCTCTCTCTCAGTGCACTGCCCACTGGCAGGTCCATGGTATATAACGCCTCCACTCTTCTCTGACTTCTTTTATCCTCTTCATGTCCACACATGAGTGTATCTTTAAATCATCTGACATGATATACCATTATTCTTGAGGGATTTTACTTATGACGAGGTGGGACACCTATGCCTTCCTCAACTTCGACTAACATTTACTGGATAGGAGCGTCACTCCATGAGAAAGAAAAATATCCTGTTTACCAGGATATTAAACTAAATTACCTAAATAATAGCCGTATCCTACCTAAACCCAACTCAAGCCTACCGAGTCTTTTAATCCTGCATACCCAAACTTTTCTTTCAGTGAAAACTGTTGTTCCGTTTATCAAATTAATAAAATAGCATCTTGATTTTCGATATATACAATTTAACAAATAAATTAGTCTACTATCGTTCATAATTATCATGGCTTTTAACAAGCAATACTCCCCGTCCTCACCACGCCTATAACTAACTAGAATATTAGAAGCTAGATGTATTTTGTCATCTAATTTGCAGACACCAAATGTAGTTAAATCAACATCATCATCATCATATTCTTTTGAATCCCAGTTAAACTATGGTCGGGACACAAAATAGACTGTCTCAACTCCTCTCTGTCCTACATCATATCATCAGTCAATACCCTCTTCGAGACTTTAAATATAAATAAAATATAGTTCAAATATAATTCAAATATAGCTAAATAAATAAACTAATATAATGTAAATAAAGAAAATAAAGAAAATAATAAAATTAATTAATCAATCAAATAGAAATAGAGTTAAATATGGAGCAAATACGTAATTGAGAGAGTATCCTTAACAATTGCCGACGATTAAACATCAATAAAATATAGTTCAAATATAATTCAAATATAGCTAAATAAATAAACTAATATAATGTAAATAAAGAAAATAAAGAAAATAATAAAATTAATTAATCAATCAAATAGAAATAGAGTTAAATATGGAGCAAATACGTAATTGAGAGAGTATCCTTAACAATTGCCGACGATTAAACATCAAAATAAATATAACTCTAATTAAAATTCTAGACAATTAATGACGTTTAAGTGCATTAAGTTTCGACGCAGTTAGTAGGCTCACTAAACTCTCCGCATTGATAATTCGTCTAGTTCAATTTAATTTACAAATCCTTAACAAGCATTGTTTTGAGCTTTCCAAAAATCTAAGGCTGTCAATTTCCTTCCATTCCTCTTCATTGAAACTTCTAAACAGAGAACTAACCCTGACTGTCACAACTGCTATATGTTTTGACGCTTCTATACTCAAATCCATAGAAAGGTTTAACGACGTACAATGGTCGATAGAGATTTAATTTCAATTACGTATGAAGCTAATTAAAATACTCAGAATTTACTTATGCTGGTCTACTCGCAATATTGACTTTTTATTTTGGATTGTTTGCATGAAAGTTTTCATTTGCTGTTTGTAGCATTTATTGTATCTCTTAATAAGTAAGATAAGTATTTAATAATCTCTCTCACTCTATCACTCACCTCCCTCTCTCTCTCTTCCTCCCTCTCTCTCTTAACTCTCTCTTTCTCTTCCTCTATCAATATAGATGTCATTATCGTGGCCATTATTATGATTTACGCGTTCAGGGTTTTGAATTTGAATGTATCCTTTAATTGTTGCAAACATTGCGTGCATTTCGATAACAGATAAGAAATAACAAGAGTACAATCTATGATTGTTATGTACTGCAAAAGATAGATAACGATGCATGCTAAATATAATACGAGAAGAGACTAGGGAACATAGTTAATGCAATAATTTGTAATAAGACACTGAAAGACCGTTATCACGAATACAACCATCATCATCATCTTCCCTTTAATCCCGGTTTAACTAGGGTAGGGATTAGAAAACGTAGTAGAAATATTTGAAGCCGAGGCTCTCACCAACCAAATGCACTTTCTGACGTTGGTTTGAAGTTAGAGGCTTTATCGCTTTTAACTACACGTGAGTCGTGCAGTCTACGGTTGGTCTAATCTTCAGCAACCCGGACACAACAAGGGTAAATACTTCTTAACTTGTTGTTTTTAAATTAACGCTTTTTCGCCGCCTTCATTTATAATTATTACTAGTCCTTTTAATTTGCTACGTAAACAACGTTTAACGAAGTACTCAAGTAACAAAACATCAAACTTCCTGAATTTCTAATTTCCCTAAGTTAATTTATGCATAATTTAAGAGGAAGCTGAAATTCAATTAGTGTCTATTTACCTGCAAAGTTGAACTAAAATTCAAATTCAATCAAGTATCTATCAGAATGTCTTATTCAGATTGCATTTAGGGCAAATTTGTAGTCGATTTACAAATATTAATTTTAGACGTTAGTATGTAGAATCAATTATTCAGGTATTATGATATTTCGTTGTTAAGAGAAACCCATTTTAAATCATAATGGTAAACGTTTAAACTGTCCATTAAAGCATCCCAATTATAGGATGCTGCACAGTCTAAGCTATATTATTATTATTATTATTTGTTATTGATCTAATTTTTAATTATGTTTTTACATTATTTACCTCTGTTGTAAAGAATCGGGGGTTTGATAAAAAGAATTTCGAGCAATACTTGCTTAATCACCGCCCGGTTACTCGATGTTATTTAGCTGCTTTAAAGAATTGCCGAAGCGGACTGAAGTAAATCTTTGCAAAGTAATCGAAAGCCATTGCCAAAAAATCTCTTGCTGACCGCCGGTTGTTGCGCAAATAAATCTGCATATGCCCATAGTGAAGTCAACTACATCGGGATTCATAGAGCTCGTGGTTTCAAGGCCACCAGAACATGCCGTAAGGACAGATCACGGTATTTATATCACCTTTCTTAGAGGCAGCTGGCTTAGCTGCTCCGCCTGCAGTGACTGAAGTTGTGTTAAAGTAAGTGTTGACCAGAGTGACGCCATATACGACACCTTTACCATTTCTCCAAGGCACTAAACTGATAACGACATTACGCTTGCCATCTGATCTAGGCAAGGCGCTAAGATCCTTCAACCGTTAGATTCCTTCGAGAAGGGATGTCCGCTCGAAGAGGAACTTTACAAATTACATTGTTTAAATCAAAATTAAATTACAATGGCGAGTTACTATGCCTAAGTGCTTTTTGTTAATATCATTTTTTACCTCAGGAACCCGAGGAGATTATTATTATTATTATTAATATTAATATTATTATGTTTATTATTATTGCTATGTTGAACTTAAGTATTCAAGTAATAGAATATCAAACTTCCTGAATTTCTAATTTCCTTAAGTTAATTTGTGTATAATTTAAGAGGAAGTTGAAATGCAATTAGTGTCTATTTACCTGCAAAGTCGAACTGAAATTCATATTCAGTGAAGTTATTATTATTATTGTTATTATTATTATTATTATTATTGTTGTTGTTGTTGTTGTTGTATTATAATTTTTTATTATCCCCGTGTTGTGTCCGGGTTGTTTGAAGATTTGACCAACCGGTGACTGCACGTATCGTTGAAGGCGACTAATGCGCAAAGATCCATACTAAAGTCAGAAATGGCATACGATTGGTGAGCGCCTAGGCTCCAGAAATTGCTACACAAATGTAAACGAACGCAAGTCTCAAATAAGAAATTGACTGGTGGTGTGGTGTAGGACATAGAGGATTTGAGACAGTCTATTTGTATCCCGATCCTGGTTAAACTGGGATTCAAGGCAGGATGATGATGATTGTTTTAAAAATATTAATATTAGTATTGTTATTACTATTATTACTTAATTTTTATTTTGTTAATACTACCAACGAAACATTATCTACAACCAATAATGGCAAAAAGCTGGTAAAGCTAAGTTTAATGTCAGTTTTCTAACTCGAAAGCGATGTCAGTGACGGGCGAGCCCAGGATTTCAACCCCGCACATACTGATCCACGGTCGAGTATCTTACCGACGTCGCCACTGGCTCCAGTCGAGGTAGGTCTTTGAGACTACTCTACATGATATATACGAATAAAAATAAAGTTATACAATATAAAAGCAAATTTTAACAATTAGTATTAATTATACTAATCTATCCTAATTAATGATAAGATCTGGAAACTGAAGAATTACAGATTGAAGCTTCCTGACCACAATCTTGTCTTAATTCCGCGACGAAATATATATATAAACAAATCTAAATATAAATAAAGAATATGACAAAATAATAAAAACATAAAATATAAATAGCTCTATAAATACATCGGCCTAGGTTATGGTTTATGATTAGCTGTATACACTACTTGAGTCTGACAAGGATCGTATCCTTTCTAGATTACAATTTATTTATTACAATACATTTTAGATATATGATCATAATCCTTCATAAACTATAATCTATGTGTTTATGCAACTATTTTTATTTTTGTATGATTTTATTATTTTGTATTTTTCTTTATATATACATGTAGGCCCTATATATATATATATATATATATATATACATGTATATATATATATATATATATATATATATATATCGGGGGTATAGCTTTCAATGCAAGTAAGTACGCAGACGATCTATTTTTGTTCTGCCATCTATTAATCAATTAGCAAGATATAATATAACATAATATAACAATATAACATAATATAACATAATATAACATAATATAACATAATATAACATAATATAACATAATATAACATAATATAACATAATATAACATAATATAACATAATATAACATAATATAACATAATATAACATAATATAACATAATATAACATAATATAACATAATATAATATAATATAACATAATATAACATAATATAACATAATATAACATAATATAACATAATATAACATAATATAACATAATATAACATAATATAACATAATATAACATAATATAACATAATATAACATAATATAACATAATATAACATAATATAACATAATATAACATAATATAACATAATAAAAAAGCAGATACCGATTTGTTATGATATTAGGCTCTGCAACTTTTCACACAGTGTTACGAAAGCAAACAATATACATGTATTTAATCATCAAACTGATCTGTTGAAGTACTAACAATTATGAACTTTAAACGAGAGTAGACATATATAAAACATAACACAGAAAAGAGCATTTATTTAAGGCTTGAGATAAAATAATTTGTTGTTCCTTTAATCGTTCATTCAAGCTATATGCATTGTATACTGTGGTCTCCTATTGGAGAAAAGAATACCCTAAATTGGGCCTCTAGAAAATGTTTCATTTATATAGGCCTATGTGGTTTAAAGTTCTTTACTTTTCATTATTAGATTCTAAAACAAATTTTTAATGTATAGACGCTATTCCGATAATTTCGTATCAATATGAATACTGACACGAAATTGGTATAAAATTACTAAAGGCACAGTGACGGATCCAGGGGGGTTAGTAAAGACGCACTCTTAGGCCGGCCAGTAAAATTTATTTTCATTGTGCTCATAGCCATTTTTGTGTGTTTCTAGAAGTATAATATATATACATATATATATATATATATACATGTATATATATATATATACAAGTATATATATACATGTATGTATGTTTGTGTGTGTATGTATGTGTGTATGTAAATCTATGTATTAGTAACAAATCGCATAAATAAAAATATAACTCTGTCCCGGAAAAGACGTCGGCGTAGGTAAATAAATGTAGACACTGTCCATAGAATTCTATTTTGATAAATAAATAAAATTAATTAATTAATAAATATCACACGGAAAGGGCTACTAAAACTTTATTCCTTATCTGCAGGGAATAAATGAACTGGCAGAAATAACTGGAAATAACTGAAAGAAATAACTGGAAGATATAATAGCATGACTGAAAATTCTGTGTTTACATTTTTCTCTTTTCGATATGAAAAAGTAGTGGACATAAAAATTGAATGATTTATAATTTTATATGCTATGAACTTATCATCGACAGAGACACAGTGAGAGGGAAAGATAGAGATAGAGAGAGAGAGAGAGAAAGAGAGAGAAAGAGAGCGTGAGAGATAGCATGAAAGAGAAATATAGAGTTATCAGGGGCCCCATTTGTGTTAAACGTAACAAAACATAATTAAAATCAACAGGATACAGAATCATAACGAATACAGATGATATAAAAATCACGCGCGGATAATAAATAATAACGGTCCAGGCCTATATATTGACGCCTTTTCGCTGCAGCGAAACATGACGTACAATACTTTAGTATCATAATATACAGGACAGAAAATGAATGTTGTATTTTTCTTTCATAAAACTATTCATTCAGCCATTTTCAAATTTTACCACTGCTTGAGATATATCCCCTTATTACGATGTGGCTAATATAAAAGATATCAGCTGACAGCACCTACAGTTAAGATGGGTCAATATTTGCAAAACTCTCTCTCTCTCTCTGTCAAGATCCTGAGGTGAATTAAACCATCGTGGGTTCGAATCCCAGCCCGGCTGATCTGAGAGGAAAATCGGACATTCGCTCGGACATTCACTGGACTGGTTACACGGGAAAAGGACTGAATTACCTAACGGTTTTAAAATGTGGTATTAAGAGTGATAGATATCAACATAGTTGATCATTTCACTATAATGAGCGTTCACTTTTTTACTCTCTCTCTCTCTCTCTCGCTCACACACACACTATCTCTCGTTTTTTAATCAAATAGCAGCTCCTTGACACATATTTCTACTCGAGTAGTCTGCTTGCACTCCCATCACTTTAACCTTTAACGAACAATTTTACCCATGCCAAAAAACTACTCTTGAACTAATCTCAAAGCAACCTTTAGTTCGGACAAATTTGACGCCTTTTTTGGGGTTTTTTCCGATTGTTTCCCCATTTCGTGCTTAGTCGCCCCTTAAAACATGAGCAGGTTACAGTTGGGCTATTCTGCTAGTGGCGTGGATTCAAAGATATAAAATGAAACGTGTCTATATTTGGAATACTACCGTAATTAGAACTTAATGGCAATTTCAGTTGGTTTAACTCAAGACTTTTCTCTAACGGTGTCACCGGTTCTATGGTTGAAAATCAGTACAAGTTAGCTGCACTGATTACACATCGGTTAAAATTTCCTATTATTTAGACGTAGATATGTAGTTCGAAATCAGAACTCAACTCTAGAGAGAAAATTGGCTAAATACTGCTACTTAACTGATATCGCTTTCGAGAGATGAAAGTGACGTTAACTTCGGCCTTACAGCTATTGGAAATCGTCTTTGATGAAAGTTTAGAAAAGTAGCTCATGATGTTCGTTCCATGAAGATGCAATATTCTTGTAATATGTTTGTAATTCTGGAGACAGTTGGTACAGATATAGGAAGAAGAGTTGGATAGGACATATCCTAAGCGGGGAAGGTCTATTAATAGAGGTCATAGCAGGAAGAATGGAAGGGAAAAGAGGCATGGGCAGGACGAGATTAGGTATGTTAAATGATTTAAAGACTCACTCATATGTGGAAATGAAAAGAAAAACGGTAGACAGAGAAGAGTGGATGCATTATGTACCATGGACCTGCCAGTAGGCAGTGCACTAAGAGAAAGAGTGAGAGAGATGTTTGTAATGCATTTGCAATAAGCTTCAAATATATCTATACTTATAATATGATTCTAACATGCTTTTAATTTGGATGTACGAGTAAAATGCTTGTCTCTCTCTTAATGCATTTCCTACTGGCAGGTCCATGGTATATAATGACTCTACTCTTCTCTGACTTCTTTTATCCTCTTCACCTCCACATATGAGTGCATCTTTAAATCGTCTAACATTCCTTATCTCGGTCTGCTTCTGCCTCTCTTTCCTTCCATTCTGCCTTCTACGAACTCTTTTATTATAAGCTTTTAATATGCATTTAACACACTTGTAAAACGTTTGTATTTTGCTTACAATATTCTTTCAATATTCCTGTAAAACACTTGCAAAATGCTTTTAATATCCTCTGTAATTTACTTGTAATTGCCTATAACAGCTGCAGAAAGGTTAAGGAGCTAATTCTCAGTATTCAAAAAAAGTTCAGAGGAAGTAAATGTTAAGTTTAAAGGTAGCTGTAACAGTTATAAGCAGATTAATCAAATCATAAATTCATAATGTTTGCACATGTGACCCATGGCCTGTACGGGTCGCTACAGCTGTAACTCCAGGGCTGCTCCACTAATTAGGCGGATGTTAAGCCTTGATGTACATATTTGTAGACTTATATAAGCGAAAATTAATGTCGTTTCAATAGCATTGTATCTATGTACTTAGCAAAGTGCAGAGCATTGTAATAGACTATTACAAAGGCTATTTTGTAAAGGCCCAAATTGCACTTTTTTTGTCAAGTAATATTCACTATATCAGAATTGTTTTCTGGACGAGTAAATACAATTTCTTGACGGTATCAATCTGGATAAAGTCGACTATTGCTATTTTTTTTATTAAGGACGATTTAGTTTCGTCTAAGGAATGCCGTTCAACTCGTGGAATATTTAAACAATTCAATAAAAGGGATTTTATCTACGCAGAATGGATCGAATTAGTACACGGTTAAGATGCTTTCACTTCTTGATCCTGTTGGTTTTACTCATGAGTCAGCCAAGGACGTCTGGAGCAATGAGAAACATTGCTAACAAGAAAAGTAAGTGCCTGGTAAATTAGTAATGCAACAATATTTATAAAATAAATCAAACTGGACAGCAAATTCTGTGTATTATTACAGCCTACAACGGACATATTATATATTCTTTTATTCACCATTATATGGCAGACACAAATATACAAACAAACAAAACGAAACTAAAAATAAACGAAAAAAGACAGAAATTAGCCGATATGCATAAATTTAGTCTAACAGATTTGATAACATACATGTACTGTAAACCATACAATAAACAGTTCCATGTACTAATCAAAATTAGATGTAGATTCCGTAGTTAACATTTTTTCAAAGAAGATCCACAGTTTAAATCTTATAGTAGCAACAGAATCATCATTTAAAATATTATATTTCCTTTGTAATTTCTCAAACGCTAAGTAATCTAAATGATCCAAATCAATCCCTCTATTTAATTCACCGTCTTTAACTAGCTTATTTAAAAAATTCAATCTATTGTAATCATACAAAATATTTAGAGGCAAGAAACCGAAATAGTATTGTAACACATTATTACTGCTTTGTCTGTTGTATGAAAGATCTTTGTAAAGACACTATCATATGCATTGCTAAAACTCCTTAACTCTGTCTCTCGCAAGGTTGTAGCAGGTGTGCCATAGAGCAATGCTGACACTGCATGACTATTGATCAATTTAAGAATAACATATTCAGCTGCCTTTGTTCCTAACCTTCCTAAAATTGTGTTAACGGCTCTAAAGAATTTTTCTTTAGATTCATCCCATTGGCATTTAAAATACTTCGCTTTACAGATAGTAACTCCTAAGTATTGAATAAAATCAACCCAATTAATATTTACTCCTTGAATGCTTAACGGAGAGCACACATATTTGCACCTTGGACCTATCCTTAAACAGTGGCATTTGGATGTATTTATTGGCAGATCTAAATCAATAAAGACATTATCACATATATTAAACATCATCTGCAAATCAGTGACTGCTATACTGATTAGAATCAAATCGTCAGCATACATGAAGCTATTCAGACATTTATAATTGACAAAACATCCTAATTTAGATTCCTCCAACGCATTCAACAAGTTATCTACATATAACGTAAATAATATGGGAGATAGAACTCCTCCTTGTTTGACGCCAGATACTAAAGGTACGCAGTTAGACATGCAGTTTCCCATTTAACAGTGGTTGAGTTTTTGGAAAACCAATTTTCCAACACATCTAAGATACATCTATTTAAACCTTTATTTTGTAGCATGCATAAAATCCCATATCCACTGCACTTATCGAAAGCTTTTTTTAGATCGATTACTCCAATATTAACGGTGGTATTCCTGTTAGTGAAATAATTAATAACTTTTCTAAGTTTATGCACAGCGTTAATACACCCAACTTTCTGAGTAGATAATGTGCCCCAACAGTACACAAGACTATTTTTTCACTATATTTTACTGGCACAAGCCTCATTTTTCTGATTTTACTCGCTTCGCTCGCTTCTCTAGCTCGCTCTGATCCTAAAATACAAGAAAATAAGACTTGCACCTAGTAAAATGCGAAAAAATAGACTTTTGCACTGTTGGGGCACATTATCTACTGTATAGAATTTAAAATATCTACAGAAAACTTTTGGGGAAACTTTCTGTGAAATATTCTGCATAGTTCGCACATACCATTGAGATAGTCATTTACTTGACAAAAACCAGGCACCACAAATGCGTGGGTGTTATCAATATACATCTAACATCTACTATAAGAATAAAAGTTTAACGCCGGTTTCCTCATCTCTAGAACTTCATATTCGGCTATAGTATAAATATTCAAAATCCATATGGCAGCGTATATATTTCATTATCACTTACTCTCACAATACGTCTCTTATCAAACTGAAAACTCCATTGTTTTATCATCTCTTTAGTATATATCTGGCTATTTTTAATTGTAAACTGATTATATTTAATATCCACATTGCCTATGCAACCCTTTACGAGTTTTACTCTTGCATCATGAGTCATTTTATCTTCTGTTTCAGCTGTTACTCTGAATCCTTTAACTTTTCCATTGTATTTTCCATCATTCAATATATATCCATAATCCTTTGATTGTGCGCAAGCCCAATATTCAATGTACTTACCACCCAATTCATCAGTCCATTCTCCAAGTGAATCTCCAATATATTTTTCAAAGATATCTTTGTTTTTTTCATCTTCAATATAAACAACGCTATCCGTGTCCATGTAACACACATTCCTACCAATTCGATCTATCATATCGTATAATCTTAATCTAGCCCATGCTGTAGTAAAACATGCAATGTATATATTAGTGTTATAATTTTGCCTAACAAACTGATCCTTAACTTCATACGAAGCATATACAATTGAATCGTTTAAGAATGATAACGACAGACTTTCTATTTTATCATCTAAAACAATCTTGTAAAAGTCCACCTCGTTATCTATATACTCATTCTGTCTATGCTTAGGTACTTGACCAAATTTACCCCCACAATGAGACTAGACATGTTTTTGCAATGAACCTCATACCTGGATTGAATTCTAATTTACCTAATTCAATTCCTAACCCTCTAGCTTTTTGCCTATACTCCTCTTCAGAACAATCAAATTTACTACTTTCCAATTTTATCTTAAGGAATTTTCTTATATACCCCTTCCATAAATCAGTACTAGTATTCTCGAAATGCTGTACCTCATAAATCTTATCAATTCTATAACCTTTCTCTAATGCCTTTTCAAACTCGTTAGTACACCAAACACCTGTAATTGCTCGCTCATCAACATTATGAAAACATTCTCCATTTTTAATATTATAACATTCACTACAGTTTTGATTTTTATACTTATTAGTCAATATACAATCTTTGCAAGCTTTAATCTTACAATCGGTTTTACATTTTTCATGCTTCTGATGAACACATTTTAAATCTATTCTATTCATACATGTTCTACATAATCCGAATAATAGTTTATGAGCTTGTTTAGTTTTCTGTTTATAGGGTAATACCGGTTGATATAAGCCTGCAGGTGGAACTACTTTACAATATATAAATCCAAACCAATTGTTATCGTATGCCATAGGCTTAATGATTCTAGTAGGATGCCCTACAGGATATTTATCATAATACATGACAGTAGGATACAAACTTACTACATCTATATATCTTCCTTTTTGCCCGTTACTTTTACAATCATGAAGTAATTTTACGGGCTCACACCTACCACCATAGAAACTATCTCTTATATTCATAGGCTCAACTAAATCATATTCACTTAAAGATATGTTTTTCATTTCAATATTATTATCAAATTCATGTTCCCATATAATTTCTAAATTATAACCTGCCTCTCTTATAGCCTTCTCAATTCTACATGTGTTTTCATATAATTTAAACATATATTTACCAGATTGTTTATTTTCAGTTAAATCATCGTAGCATTGGGGGCATCCATGAAAGTAACATCCTTGGAATTGATAGATAGTATTAGTTTCCTCACAAGAATCATCAACTTTTAGCTTCTGGCTCCCATTAACTAAAACACATTGCTCCCCTCCATTACAGGCATGTCTAATATTAACACCCTGCTTTAAAGATACATATTTCAGCCATTTTATCGACTTAATAGAATAATTATCATTTGAAAGTTCATTAACAATTCCAATAGTATCTGAAGGTAAGAACTCGTTTCTATAAATTGCCTGACATACAGCCGCAATAGTAATGTATTGAAATGGATCTATACCCGATATCTCTAGGAACAACTCTCTGAACTTTAAACAACCTCTTCTCAATATATCTACATCCGACTTGCAATATTTGTACATTTCTTTCTTAAAGTCAAATACCTGATCCTTAACCCCATCATACCATTTATCAAAAGCCTCTTTTTCCTTCTTAACCATTCGTTCATAACCATAGCATTCCTTATCAGGATACTTACCCACATAGTCTTGGTTTTCAGGCCTATTAAACTCATGTGGGAAGTACCCCTTGGCTAATTCATCTAATCCAAACGTCTTAGGAAAATCTCTCAATGGTTGCATTGTAAAAGATATACTATCTATAAACCTAATGTTGTAATCTTGTCTAACTTCTAGTTGTAATATCTTTTGTCCGTTATATATTACATTCGGTTTAACACCATGACCTACAAGCCACTCTTGCACAAACTGGAAATCATAACCCTTTCCATAATGTGCTATAACTGTATAACCTTTATGCTGTTTGGTGAATACCCATTTACAAAATTCATCAGTGTTAGGAAATATATACTCATCACCGTTGAAGTACTGAACTACACAATAGTTAACCATATGCTTAGTATTACTATCTACAGCAGCTTCAAAGTCATAGAATATATGCTTTTCACTAGGTTCTGTAAGTTTCATCTTTTTCATGTAGCATTTATGTTCTCCCAACACCCATTCGTAACAGTTTGAACACTGATTTTCACCACATCTATGATCCTCTCGCTTTCGAGATTTAACCTTAATCAATTTGAAACACTCCTGGTATACGTAGGAGTGTTCAATGCACTTTTTATTTCTAATGTGATTTAAGTAACATGCAGCACTATAAAATATCTTACCGCAAGTTCTACATCTAACTTTATCTCCCTCCAAATTACATCGGGTTTCACTTTTGCACGCTTCACATTTCTCTTTTTGTTTTGCTACCCATTCTCTAGCTCTTGTTCCTAGAAATGCAGGGAGTGTGGATATTACACTGTAATGATTATCGTTTAAAATTAAATAGATTTTAACATCTTTCTTAATACCGGCATAGATTTGTCTCTTATCCATACTATATACCTGAACTTCTATATTTATTCTATCTTCTATTAATTTTATATCAATAAAATCATTTCCTGTATCTTTAATCGGAATAGAATATATTCTATGAAAAGCCTTAGCTAATACACCTTGCAGCTTCTTTTCTCCACCTTGCCGTAAATATTTGATTTCATTATCAGAAAATATACCTTCATTGATTTTAGTATTATTTGTAGCTTGCCTTCTATAGTTTATATCTTTAATTTCTTGAACACTAAGTTTATTCCTAAACACTTCTTCTAATTTAGTCTTGTTATAAGATAAGCTTACTAATATGGCTCGTACTAAACATAAGGTGTCCTTATTATTGATTTGAGTAATACAGCGCTTATCGTCAAGATTGATTATAGCATTAGATCTACTTGTTCCTTGAGGTATTTCAATAGCTGTTAATTTAAATGTTAGACCCTCAATGTTCATGTCATAGTAATCTATAAAATAATTTGCCCATTCCGCAACCATATCGACGATCTCATCTTTAGGCATAAGATTTGTATGAGGTTCTCTACCAGATGGAGTCCTTATGCTAATCTGAATTCAAGTATTAGATGGATACCTTTCAGTCATCTTTTCCACTAAAGCCCCCATAACTTTCCGTATATTAAAGAAATTAACAGAGCCGGTAACACGCCAGTGAGTTAGTGTTGTATTATATATTTTATTGTAATATTCAAACGTTTTTGTTATTTCAAAATCATCTGAATTTTGTTTGAATAACGACCCTAAGAAGTGATGTTTATCATCAGGTTCTTCATGAGTTTTAAATTTTCTATTGACTATCTTTGAATAAATAGTTTTGTATTTATCTTGAAAATCTTGTTCGGTGTCTGTAGGCTTTACATATCTTTGCTTTGCCGCTTGTTTAGCTATTGGTGTAAATATTTTACGATAATCTTTAGGAGTGAGCGATTTCCAAAACGATTTTGACAAATGATGCTTATCATTAGGTTTAAATTTTCTACTAGCTACTTTAGCTGCTTGTGTAGCAACGTCTTTGTATTGGTGTCTTAGGTCTTGATCAGGGTCTGGTTTATGAATACTTCTCAAATAACCTTTTTTGGTTGATAATTTAGCTGCTTGTTTAACTATAGGGGTAAATATTTTACGATAGTCCCTAATGTATGATTTCCATTCCACATTAGTTAACTTACGGCCTGTAATAATTTCCACCTGATTACGATCTAATTGTAAATTAGAAAATGGTTTTAGTTTATCGACTCTTCATTTGTCAGTACCATTTATAGTACACATAATTACATAAAAGAAAAAACATAGAACACTTTAATCTTGTGTATTATATTTTCTTTTATGTAATTATGTGTACTATAAATATGATCAGTTTACAATTAAAAATAGCCAGATATATACTAAAGAGATGATAAAACAATGGAGTTTTCAGTTTGATAAGAGACGTATTGTGAGAGTAAGTGATAATGAAATATATACGCTGCCATATGGATTTTGAATATTTATACTATAGCCGAATATGAAGTTCTAGAGATGAGGAAACCGGCGTTAAACTTTTATTCTTATAGTAGATGTTAGATGTATATTGATAACACCCACGCATTTGTGGTGCCTGGTTTTTGTCAAGTAAATGACTATCTCAATGGTATGTGCGAACTATGCAGAATATTTCACAGAAAGTTTCCCCAAAAGTTTTCTGTAGATATTTTAAATTCTATACAGTAGATAATGTGCCCCAACAGTGCAAAAGTCTATTTTTTCGCATTTTACTAGGTGCAAGTCTTATTTTCTTGTATTTTAGGAGCAGAGCGAGCTAGAGAAGCGAGCGAAGCGAGTAAAATCAGAAAAATGAGGCTTGTGCCAGTAAAATATAGTGAAAAATAGGCTTGTGTACTGTTGGGGCACATTATCTACTTTTCTGTTTAAAACCGAACTGTCTAGCAGAGGTTTCAAAATTGACATACTTAATAATACAGTACTCAAAAATTTTAGATATTATTGGGCATATAGTTATACCCCGATAATCATCCGTGGATAATTTTCTTTTGTAACCCTTAAATTTAGGTATTGGCGTAGTAACACCAGCACCGAAAGCACCTGGAACCTTACCCAGTTTCAATATTAAATTAAAGAGATTTTTAGAGTTATAATTAGAGACGGATGGGCGTAAGCGATATGTTCAATTGTTAAACCGTCTGCCCCGGGGGCTTTATTTGTTTTAATTCTGTCAATTGCATTGTCAATCATTCCTACTTCAATGCCGCATATATTATCTGAATTTACAGGCATTTCTTTTTTACTAAAGTAAATATCTCGAAACGTTTGGTGTTTTTCCATCGAGTTTGGAGTACAGGCTTTTTTAAAACTACTGGCTAGAACATTAGCAATCTCAATATCCTTATTAAATCCGTCAATAGCAATATTACATTGATTGTTTTTTTGCTTCGGAAAATAACTTTTCCAACTTCTCCAAAATTTTAAACTACTTGAGGTAAGCAAATTAGATTGTAGTTCTTCTGATACTTTGTTTTTGTATTTTTGCTTATTTGCAATTACTGCCCTTTTATAGTTTTTGTGTGCTGTAATTTTATTATCGTATAAGCTGCCTTCGCTAGGTCTACCAGCATTGATCCAGCATTTGAATTGCTTTATAGATTCCTGTTTGATTTGATTTAACTCTTTATCCCACCAGAATTTGCGTACATCTTTTTTCTTTTAATAGTTCTGAGAGAGCAATTTTTCAAAATAAAAATTATCTGATTATATATACCATTAATACCTTCCTGACTAAATAAATCAGGATAATTTTCATATAACTTATCTAGGTTGTCATTATTGAGCAGTCTATACAAATCATATAGCTCAATTCTCGTCTGTTCATAATACTCAGATATATTAGAGCCACCCCAATCCAAGTTACATACCGACATTGAATGTGCAGGACAATTAACCACCTGATTATTTTTCTTAAAACATTGTTTTAACACTGCGTTGTTTAGTTTTAAAATTACCGGAATGTGGTCAGAAAAGTTATCAACATGTTCTAGTATCTCTAGGGACACAATAAAATTCGGCTTTACATCAGATACAAGAAAATGATCAATATAAGAATATGCCTTTCTACTGTCAACACAGAATGTGTATTTAATAGGGCAATAGTCCATAAGGTTATTGCTAACTACTATTCCCACACTGTTGAATAAATTCTTTATGTAGTTTGACAGTTCAGATTCCACAAGCATATTTGTATTGAAATCACCACCAATTATAGCATAATTATAGTTCAATCCTACAATGTCATCTTCCATTGAATGAAGTGTACATTCAAATTCACTTCGGTCATCTAAATTCTTACAACATGGCAGATACACATTGACAAGCAATAACTTGTCTCTTGTTATATTGAAAAATATTGAAATCACCACCAATTATAGCATAATTATAGTTCAATCCTACAATGTCATCTTCCATTGAATGAAGTGTACATTCAAATTCACTTCGGTCATCTAAATTCTTACAACATGGCAGATACACATTGACAAGCAATAACTTGTCTATTGTTATAGCAATAAATCGCTTACTACATGTAACAATTCTAACATTTGAAGTCATATTACACAAAGATTTTTTAATAAATATAGCAACGCCTTCAAAACTTCTGCCTCTTAAAATACTTTTACCTAACAAATCATCCATAGCAGACGATCCATAAATATTATACTCATTATTGAAGCAGTCAAAATAAGAGAGCTGATCATTTGTTAACCAGTGCTCCTGTACAAATATTATATCTATTCTATATGAGAGACACAAATTCTTAAGCATAACAATTCCTTGATTGTACCCATGCATATTATAGGTCACAATACTTATATCACCGCCGTTATCTAATTCTATATCAGGCGCTAAAAAAGTTTCATTGATATAATCACTCATAGTTAGAAGTAGTTGTATTCGATTTTTCTTTAAATAGCCACTCTCTTATTTTTGTGTAAGGTGCCCATATATCCTGTGACATGAACACGTCAACATCATCAGCTTCAATGTTTACACGAAATGCAAAGGAATCTGGAATCTTACATTTAACTTGATACACATTGTTTACTCTAATTTTGCAACCACTTAAGTACTGTTGGATTTGTTCACATGTTGTGTCTGTTGAAAGATTGCTAACATAGAAGATATTTATATATATATTTAATATCGCAATCCGAATAGAAAAATTATGAGCAAAGATTAATTTGATAGATTTGTAATGTACTTAATTTTAAAAAATTATAGCACACGATTAGTACAATTTTTTATTTACTGTTTAATGAAAAGCCACATTTACTTACATAGGAAAAGTATAGTAGGCCAAATGTTAAAATTTTGAACATTAATTTTAGGAATAATTTTCATAATCTGCAGTGATCTCTTCTTTAAAACAAAACATTTGTATTGAACTTTCGGAGGTCTCATCTACACAATAAATAGCAAGCAAAACCAGATATGGATTAATTTTCAATAGGCATACGTCGTGGTAATCTTGAACATAAAAATAATCAAAAAAGATAATCCTGCCTATGAGACTTAATAATTTCAGTATTGAAAAGTACTAAAGCTAATCAAGCTAATGTAAACGTCAGTTCCTCACTCGAAAGCGATGTCAATGACGGGCGAGCCCAGGATTTGAACCGGCACATACTGATCCGCGGTCAAATATCTTACCGATTCGCCACTGGTCTCTCTGCCCTTCTCACTACATGCCCACACCAATCTATTTCGACTGAGCCAACCCATCCCCTCAAAAACGCTCTAATTTATTCCCACATATTCGTTTTCCATACTATCTTTCCTATTTTTACCATATATTGGACGCAGCATTCTCATCTCTGACACATACAATTTATGTTCCCGTCCCTCTTTGATGCCCAACACCTTATACCATACATCATTACTGGCCTAAATAAATGATTGCCAGTCATTACTAAGTAAATGCTATATTTTTCAAACCTTTCCTTATAGTAGCTCTATTAATATTAAGAACATCATGTCAATATCGGACAATAGATGATTAAAAACTAAAAAGTAAACACATGTATAATCATGTGTGTGATCATGATCCATGATGGCATCTATCACATTTGATACTATATGTTTAACCAGCAGTTAGCCTATTATCCATATTACCATTCTTGTGGATGTCCGCAAATAGGCAAGAGGGGACCCACCTCACAATGAAATATTTTCCCCAGGATTGAAAGATAATTAATCCATCTAACTGAGAAAGGTAACGGGAAACCACCTGAGAAGCCATACTTTTCACAAGCTATAGGCTACATAAGAAATGGATAAGGCATAGACTTTGTGAAGGAATTAACTTGTTGATCTAAGGAGTGCTCTTATGGAGCGAGAAAGCAGAGTTTGAGTATGAATATGTACCTTGAACCTGTCACTTGGCAGTGCACTGTAGAGAGAGAGAGAGTGAATGTCTGAGATTTTACTCTATGATCTGATCACTGATCTGATTTCTATTGAGAATTGATCCCAGGATCTTGAGAATAGTCATTCACATGAAGTAGGCTTAAAGCTTGGCCCGCAGATTAACAGATTTAAGCAACTAGTTACAACTTGCAGGCATTCAAAAGTTAACTGTGAGTTGATTGAGAATTCTTGAATATATCGAAATATAGACGAAATAATTAACTAACTGATTAATATAATGATAGTCTGAAGGATAACTGACTGAATGCATTCACATAATTAATTGATATTCATTTATTGATTTATTAACTGATTCATTGTTTGCTGACTAATGATCTGACTAGCTATCTGAAAAATTTATTTCGTGACAAATGCATGAATTCATTAAAGCTTCTATATTGCTTAACTGTGCTCTTGTTTGTTTTACTTACTGACTATTTGATTGATCGATTGCTTTAAGGGACTGATTATAAAATCGATGATTGATTAATCCATTTTATAATTCAATACTAACTCACGAATATTTTCATTTATTTCATCCATTCAAAAGTAATTCATAGAATAATAAACTGCTTCATTGACTGCCGGATTGACTGATCGACAGATTTACATGTATTGATTGATTGATTAATTTATTGAAAAAAACTGGTAAAGCTAAAGTTGATGTCAGTTTCCTCACTCGAAAGCTATGTCAGTGACAGGCGAGCCCATTATTTGAACCCCGCACCATCTGATCCGCGATCGAGTGTCCTACCGACTTCGCAACTGGCTCCAGCCAGATTGATTGATTAATTGATTGATTGATTTATTTATTTATTGACTGATTGACTGATTGCAGTTTGCAAAGGGTCTTCAATGGGGACCACCTACAAAGATGCACAGAATCAATATAAATCCTACGTCAAGGACTACAAGGATTGCAATATCATTGAATCCAATCTGGAAATAGCCTTCCTAAATCCAGTCAAACTCAATGAAACTTTTGACATGAGCTTTTTGGAATCGATAGAAGAGGTTAATGAAAATTAATTTTTATATTTATGGAGTTAATGATAACGGGTGTGATGGGAAAACACCTTGAAAGCACAATTTGTTTTAGGTAAAAGAGATGGCTAAGTCTGTGACATATTGGTTTGTTATTCGACGCCGGATCTGTAGGTGCAAAGTTTGAATCCAGTGCTATCTCCATCACTGACACGCTATCGTGAAGGAAACTGACGTTAACTTGGCTTTTAAATCCAGCCAGTTAACGTTAGACGCCAAGAGCAATTTGCTTCTTTGTCTTTCTCTCTCTCTCTCTTTCTCTCTCTCTCTCTCTATCTCTCTCTCTATCTCTCTCTCTCTCGCTCTCTCTCTGTCTCTCTCTCTCTCTCTCTCTCTCTCTATCTATCTATCTATCTATTTATCTATCTATCTATCTCTCTCTCTCTGGATTTCTGCTAGGTGGCCAGTCCAGGTAAATACTAGTCGCCAGCTCTCACGCTCAGCAGGAGCATTTTGATCATGACGTCTTCCGAGACAAACATTACAAAACCTTAATACAGCTTTTATCTTGGGAAATATGACTTCAGAGATGGTTTCTTACTGCCTTCGTCATTGTTTTGTATATATTTCTCTTTATAAATATACTAACTACACTCGCTTCTCTATTCTAATAAATGTAACAATTACTGTTTATGCTCGGTTCTTTACTCTAACTTATTACTCTTCACGCTGCGTAGGTGTACGGGTACGTACTGATTGCGTACAACTACGTCGATGAGATACCGCTAACAAATCTGCGGGTCATTCATGGTAATAAATTGTACACTGGGTCCAGTGGGATCAGTGGGTCTAGTGGTTATAGCCTCTACGTTTCTTATAACTACCTACTTAATTCAACAGACATCGGTCTCAAAAAACTGCGTCTGAATTCTCTAAGAGGTGGTTATAAGTGTTTAATCTATCACTCACTCACTCACTCACTCAATCACTCACTCACTCACTTTATAAATTAATAACTACTAAGTAAATATATCCCCCGTAACTCTGTCACTTACTGACTGTTTACATTTACAAAACAATAGTATGTGTATGTGTTAGATAGAGAATATAATAGAATGTGACAGATAAAGTGTGTGTGCTTATGTATATTACTATTACATGTATACTTATTCCCTATTTACATATATTCTTATATTCTTAAATGTATGATGTTCAACCTGAACTGAAATGGAATACTTTTGTTTAAATTATGTTTCTAGTTCAGTGTAACACAGTCTTTAAGCGATTCTGCTTTTTATTCTGTATACAAGTGCTACATTTTTCAAAGAACGGAATATAGTTAGATTCTGTTTGATCGATTGATTTATTTCTGACTGCTTGATCAGTACTGTAATTAACTCCAATAATATGTATACATTTATTAATTGTTTAAACATTTGTCTGAAAATATTGATGCTATTACAATTCACTTCACTTACCAAATAACATTTAATTATTTGATTTGATTTTAGACATTTTGGAAGGCGATGTATTCATTTACGGAAATAATCTTCTTTGTCATGTCGATACGATAGAGTGGAGGGATATAGTATCGAATTCGAGTTCCGCGCCAGTGATTTCAGCTCAAGATGGCCATCCTCAAAGACAATGTTAGTAGGATTCATTGACTTTGAATTCAGCAGTGTATATTCGATGAGTTTTTCATGTTAATGTTGAGCCCTTTTTATAAGTGGAATTCTAAAGAATAGAAGCACATTGTGTTGCTAGATTCTGTAACAGTGCTTGGCCCTATTTATTATTTATCACTTCAGCTTTTTTGGGAGGATCTCAAATCCAAAGTCATGTTCATTTTGTCTTCCTCAGGAAGGCTACAAGATGTAACTACTATGATGAAATACGATCTTTTGCGGATATCGCTGCCGATGCTGATGAAAAGTAGTTTAACGCTATCATCAGTAGCAAACAGCATGTATTGCACCAGCTTCTTCCACCGCTTAAGAAAAATGTCAACTTTAGGCTCAGGGAGAGGGCTCATCCTTTCTCTTTACCATCTAAACGCTCACCTTTGATGGATAATAACTTTATAATTAGAATGCTATATAAAGACTCTTATTAAGTCTTTTATAATATGTCCATGTGTTGATTGCTTTCTGTTAAGCTATTTCTGTGTGTAAGTTTTCTGCGGTATGTCAGATTTCATGTAGTAAACGAAGATATATAGGCCTATATAATATATATATATATATAATTATATATATATATATATATATATATATTTTATATTTATCTTTCCATCGAATAAAGAGTTAGACCCATACCATAGGGTATACCATGTCTAATTACCAATGGGTAAGTTTAGCTTGATAAAATTCCACATAATTTGTTTTATCAATGCCTTATTATTTTTTTCGATAATAACTAAGTCTCCTCTTACTGAATTTCAACTATACGGTTGGTCTGTGCGTTTTTCAGTAACCCGGACAAAATAGCGATCATTTAACTAGATAATATTTACAGATATTAAAAAAGTATTAATGGTATAAGTTCACGAATCAAATAAACATTAAAAACGCCCTTCTTGCGTAGTTTATGCTATTGTTTGACTAAGTAGTATTGAATAATTATTGAGCATTTACAAAATTAAACAACTGACTAAATAGTATTGAATAATTGGTCACTATTGAGTATTAACAAAATTAACTTGTATGATTTAGGTCAGGAAACCTGTGACTCCAGTTGCTTTCAGAACGTCACTGGATCTGCTCACTGCTGGGCTCCTGGAAGTGAAAGCTGTCAAAAGTGTGAGTATGTGGGATAGCAACCTGGAAATGAATAAAAAAATTTTTTTAAACAAACTATTACTATTTCTATAGCAATAGAAATAGTAATAGATAGAACATGAACAGTAAGATAGCAATAGATATGACTATAACAATTGCAATAACAATAACAATATCATATGCATGCAATAACAATAACATTAAGTAGAGCATTAACAGTAAGGTATCAATCGATTTATCTATAAAAATGCAATAACAATAACATATGCATATGCAATAACAGTAACATTAGGTAGAGCATTAACATTCAGGTAGCAATAGATATAACTATAACAATTGCAATAAGAATAACAATCTCTCTTAGTGCACTGCCTACTGGCAGGTCCATGGTACATAACGCCTCCACTCTTCTCTGTCTTCCGCCTTCCTCTTCATTTCCACATATGAGTGGGTCTTTAACTCATCTAACTTACCTAATCTCGGCCTGCCCCTGCCTCTTTTTCCTTCCATTCTACCTTCTATGATCTCTTTTAATAGACCTTCCCCCCTTAGAATGTTTCCTATCCATCTCTTCTTCCTATTTCTTAATACATTTATCAACTGTCTATCTGTGCCAACTCTCTCCAGGACTTCGTCAATAACAATAAGAATAACAATTGCATATGCAATACCAATAGTGTTAAGAAGAACAGTTACAGTAATAATAACATATGAGCAAGTACCAATTAGCAAGTCCAAGATAAATATCTTACTAAAGTTTGCTTTAAGTCTCCGTGAGAATACTCTGATAACCAAAGGTTGATCCATCACAAGGCTGAGTCTCATTCTATTTTAAACTTAGGCTTTAGCTTTTGAAAACAGGGCATTGAAGTCATTACTCATTGCCTTCCTTAATTCTTGTTTAGTCGCCTTCTGGGACACGTGCAGCTGATGCAAGATCTATTCTTAAATGACTTCGACGCTATACACTAGACATTAGAAACATCAATATCATAAATAAGTGTGTATTGTCGAACTGAGCTAATACACTAAGCTTAAGAATTATTCAAATGTCAGGGGTTAGAGAGTAATACATACTAATTTCTTGGGTTTTTAGTATTATTAAATAACGAACTTGAACAACTAAATTGAAATGAGGTATGTAATGCCCCGAAACGGCAGTAGGCCTAACTCTAACACACTCCACTTCTATACTACTACAGCTATGAACGGCCCAATTCATTTGTCATTTACTATTTATCTAGCTTATGCATTAATCCTGGTAACTGCTTCACATGTAAGGCAGCTTAACGTAGACAGACCACCCGGTAGGCAGGTTAAAGGACACTCCTCAACGATGTGTTTCATGCTTTGAGATTGTCCGCAGTCACAAAGAGGCGAATCACGAATACCCAAAGAAGTTTGGGTATTCGTGAAATGTACTGTTTGGGTAGAAACAGTAGTTTGGGTATAGATATAAAGAAATAGAAGTTTGGGTATGTGTAAAATGCACTTTCTCTGCAATTGTAATTTATTTAAGCACTTGCTGTCTTGATGTTGTGTTGCAGTCTCAAGACTTACGTGTAGTGCCAACTGTGAGGGAATGTGTTTTGGACCCGGTGTTGGTGAGTGCTGCGATATGGAATGTGCGGGTGGATGCACTGGCTCAAAATCAGCTTGCTGGGTATGTTGCTGTTGTTGCTGTTGTTGTTGTTGTTATTGTTGTTGCTTACTACGTGGTGTTGCTTACGATACCGAGATCACTTGTCAAAACTTTAAAACTATTTCTTACTGCTAATACTACGGTTTTGGCTGTGTCGCTCACTGCTGAGAAGAAATCAGTTAATTTCAATGCTGTTAATTATTTCCAGAATCTGAGGCATAGTTATTTAATTATAAGGCGGAGTCAGATAATTCTGAGGCAGAGGTAGATAATAATAAGGCGGAGTCAGATAATTCCGAGGCAGAGGTAGGTAATAATAAGGTGGAGTCTGATAATGATGAGGCGGAGTCAGTTAGTAATATGTCGGATTGTCGGAGTCATATAAGGCGGAGATGGAGTTTAATTAATAATAACGCGGATTCACAGAATTCTGGAGTCAGTTAAAATTAAGGCGGAGTCTGATAATGCTGAGACAGAGATGGACAGTTTTTTTGCGAAGTCACGTAATACTGGGATGGTGTCCATTAATGGTTTTAAAATCAGGTACGATAGATAACTATGCGCTGTTGAATAAAAATTTATCCATGGCTTATACAATGCCCGTACGTGAAACTTTGCCAAGAAAAACTTTTCTGAAATGTTTTGACTTTTTTTCATGTTTTGAATTAATTGCATATAATTCGACACTTTTTGGATTCATTGCGGAGTATTTTGAATATAAGAGCTTGTTATACTGTTATATGAACTGCGTTTTTAACGAAAACAAAATATATAATTATATTTTTATAAACTCTTTAAGCAAATTAATCCAAAATGCTAATATTTAGTCTATATCGGTACTATATTTGGTTTATAGAGATATTAGGCAAAACATCTCTTTTTCTACCGTACATTTCCTCTGACACCCATATGATGTTTCGATTACAATATTTTTAGTAGGGAAACCAATACTAATTTTGTTTAATTTAATTTGTTTTGTTTGTATCTTAATTTGATTTTAAATCTTAGACTTGCAAGAATTTTGTTGAAGACGGAAAGTGTGTAAATCAATGTCAACCGCCGCTTATCTACAACAGCAATACATTCAGTTATGAACCCAACCCCAGAGTAAAGTATGCCAACGGTACACAGTGTGTCGACAAATGTGACGGTAATTTTTCTTTCACTCTAGAAGTTAGCTATGTCATACTTTGATGCGCTAAATTTAAATAGGATATTCACCACTAAGTTTACTGAAGTACTGTATAAATTTGTTTTATATAAATTTATTTATTATAACTGCCGCCTTTCAAATGTGTTTGTATTTAAGGCGTATGAAAGTGCACCCAGTGGTGCAATTGTGCGGGAGCATGGGAACGCTGTTCCGTTACATTTTTCAGATGGGAACGGCGTTCCTGTTAGAAATCGTGGAACTTAGTAGGAACGGCGTTCCCCCTGCGAACGTATATATATATATACACATATATACAGACTGGGGCAAAAAAAATAATCCCCTAGCGAAATCTGAATAACTTCAAGAAAACTCAACAAATCTGTACTAAATTTTCAGAACTTCTAGAGGAGGAATTTCTGCGCATCTTCTGCAAATTTGGTGAAAATATTTTCAGTAATTACGAAATTACATCATTTCTACGAGAAAAGTGCAAAAATCAATTTTAACAAGATTTTTTGAAATGTCAATTGTTGCTTTTTATCAAAATAACGACCCTGAAAAGAGCCGTTTACTTAAGTGGTAGAATATAAGCCTACACTACCTTGTTAGCTGCTCCAATAAATGATGCTTAAAATTAGTTCTTCTGTTTAAATTATTTCTAAATTTTAAAGACATTTTCCGGTACTTTTGTTTAAATAAGCCTTCTTGAAATTGATTTTTACACTTATTCGGAATATGCGCTGTATTTTTGTTACTTCTGAATATATTTTCGCAAAATTTGCAAGTTAGGTGTAAAAAGTCATCATGTAGAAGCTCCGAAAATTTTGTAAAGCTATTTTGAGTTTTGTCGAAGTTACTATGACTTTTGTTAAAATAATTCTTGTTCAAATTGATTTTTTCACTTTTTTCGTAGAAACGCTGTAACTTTGTTACTGCTTAGCAAATTTTCATCAAATTTGCAGAATATATGTAGAAATTCTTCCTCTAGAAATTCTAAAAATTTAGTTTGAATATCTTGAGTTTTGTCGAAGTTATTGAGATTTCGCTAGGGGATTTTTTTTGCCCCAGACTGAATATATATATATATATACTGTATATATATATATACATGTATATATATATATATATATATATATATATATATATATATATATATATATATATATACATATACATATATATATGTATGTATTGATTTGTGTATTTATAACTTGTTATATACAGATCATATGTTCGTAAAATACGGCGCATGTGTAAGGGAGTGTGGAAAAGGCCAGAAAGTCTCCACTGAAGGCGGTAATCAGTGCATTCATTGCGGCACAAACTGTCCAAAAGGTAAAACAAAAATAATAACAAACAATATCAATAATGTCACTAATTGTTATTCTTAGAATAAGTACATATAAACAGCGAAGATAAGTTTCTTATCAGTTTCTCATCTAGAAAAGGAAATGTTTAGTCGAGTAATCCTTGAATAATATCATTATTAGTACTTATCTAATAATTTCAATAACGATTTTATCAAATTTTTTAAGTAACTCAATTCATTGGCTATATAGGTACTGTATAGGCCCGCATGCCTACATATACGTACATAGGCCCATATATATATATATATATATATATATATATATATATATATATATACCCCGTGTTGAGACCGGGTGTGTTTGGGATCATTGCAGAATAGGACAACCGCAAACAAGCTGCCGCGCGTCTACGTAAGTGGCGACTAAGGCAGGAGCTGAGGAAAGCAGAGGGGACCCACCTCAGCATGAAATTTTCCCCCGGATTAAATGGCAGTTAATTCATTATAGAACTGAGGAAGGCAACGGGAAACCAAAACTTTAAACAAATTAGACAGTATCACTAAGTCAGATTAACAGTCTCTACTATTTTTAAAGTCTCTGAATTTGAACACAGTATATTGGTATCATCAGCGAACAACATAAGAGAAAGATGGTTACATAACGATGACTTATCATTTATATTAGAAATAATGGAGGACCTAAGATCGAGTAATTATTATAAGTAATAGAGAACAAGAGATCGAGCCCTTCGAGACACCCCAAAAGTACAAATTAGTTTTGAGGATATATTATTATAGCGGACAAATTGTTGTCGCTAAGTAAGGTAGTTTTTAATTAAATCATTAGGCATAACCTCGTATTCCATAGTGGTTTAAAGTAGTATTTCATCGTTTACTCTATCAAATGCTTTTGATATATCAACAAATATATCAATGTAAAAATAACCTCTAAAATGGATTCAGATACTTTATTACATAATTTCATTAACGTCATATTTATTTATTTATTGCTTTATTTCAGGCGTAAAAACCCATACATGAATCTTGCACATACAACAATGCAACAAAAACCAGAAAAGCAAATAGGCTGCGCATAAATTGAGCTATAGACCTAAAACAATTACTTATAGAATTAGGCATACAAGGCTATAATAGACTCAGAACATCAAAACACTTAGCTAGCATATTGCATTATCCAGCCAGCACATTCTAAACTTTAATCTGTAATTTGAAAGGATAGTATCAAAACTAGGCAATCCGGTTTCTAGCAGCGCGATGGTTAGGCTGCTGTAACGTTTGTATCCAAAAAATATTTTAATACATTTATTATAGCAAGATCGAAACTTCTCTATTGAACCTATTGTAAACGACGACCATAGTGCCACATCATAGAAGCACATACAATAGGATTTGAACAGGACTTTCTTAACATTAAGCGAGCAATAAGCAAATCTACGCTTTAATATATTCGTACGCATAAACATACCATGTATTTTACGCTGTATATCGTTATTATCACGACCATCATT
Organism: Enchytraeus crypticus; assembly: GCA_905160935.1. Lineage (NCBI taxonomy): Eukaryota > Metazoa > Annelida > Clitellata > Enchytraeida > Enchytraeidae > Enchytraeus > Enchytraeus crypticus. Next base: position 2,379,008 of record CAJHZI010000245.1, on the reverse strand, counting down.
GGTTATTATATGACCTAAATATTTAAAATGCGTTACATAATTAATAAACATAATATACATGTAGGTAGGGTGTTATTTGAAAGAACATTAATGCAAATGTTGTTTCAAATATTTATAAGACACCCGGAGGTAAAATATGTTTCGTGGATGGTTGATATCATTGCTCAGATGACTCATTGAACCAATCAAGTTTGCAAATTTAACTGAATTCAGATTATTCAATTGTATTCCGATGGCGTTAAAGCTGGTAAAGCTAGCGTTAATGTCGGTGTCCTTACTCGAAAGCGACATCAGTGACGGCGAGCCCAGGATTTGAACCCCGCATATTCTGATCCTCGGTTGAATAACTTACCGACATCGCCACTGGCTCCAGCCGTCATGTTATGTTCTCTGGTTCCAGCTCCAGAGGTTATCATCTAAAATTGGTTTTATATATTGTGTACATGTGTTTTAGTGAACTTACTGTCTGCACTTTCTGCAATTAAATTCTCACAATTAACATCAATAAATTCCTTGGCAGAGGTTTCTTGTAATTTACATAACTTTTATATTTCTATATATTTTGTTTATATAACATAAAAAAGAAGTTGGATTAGATGTAAGTAGTTGTTATATATACACGATTTGATTTACTTGTCTTGGGTTGATAGTAATCTATCAATCAATCAATAAGAATGTACCTTCCGGTTCCTCGCCATAACGCAATGTCAGGGACGACAAGTTATAATTAATTAATGGTACAAGTTGCAATTATGGTTTTCTTGCAGTCTGCATTGGCGGTGAAATTTCGAACAGAAATATAAGAGGATATGCCAACTGTACAGTTATTCAGGGAAACTTGTTGTTCAAGAGTCACCAATTCGTTGCGTAAGTTGTTTTACGATTGAATATTAAGAATGGTTAATTTAAGCTCCATTTTAGCTGAATGTAAATAGGAAGATGATTTAGAGTCAGTTTCATAATCGAAAAGTTATTATATCAGTCATGGCATTGCCGTGTATTTGAACCCAAAATCTGTTAATTTAGATTTCAGGACGCTTAAGGTATCTAAATATTTTTAAGAGGTCCTTTACTCAGTTTCAAAGAAAGAGCCCTTAAGTAATTGCATCCTCTTATTACTAATTAAGGGATAAAATGTTTATTGCACCTATGCATATTAAAAAACACATATACAGATTAGTTATTTATTTACTCTTTTTTTCAAATCTAGCTACGTTAATGGTTAATTGATTCACCGATAAATATATTTTCTATCCTCTGAGTTTTTCATTGAGATACAGATTCTGATATGGCTCTGCAGTGAACCAATAAACAGATAAAGACAGGTCAACTCGTAGGCACGGAATAATTATATTGGATTAAAGTAATTTAATACAAACTAATTCGCTGTTTCACTTGGGATGTTTCGGTATTCGAAGCGAGTAAATTCAGTTTATTAGAATTTTTAAATTGTCTGTCACAGCGTTTATGTAAAATTCTCATAAATCGCATTTCAAATTTGAAGATGTCGGGTGGTATTAATAGATGATTGAAGAAATCAGGTTGTGTCAGTAGATGATTGAAGATGTCAGGTTTTGTCAGTAGATGATTGAAGGTGGTATTAGTAGATGATTGAAGAAATCAGGTTTGTCACTAGATGATTGAATAAATCAGGTTTTGTCAGTAGATGATTGAATAAATCAGGTTTTGTCAGTAGATGATTAAAATGTCAGGTTATGTCAGTAGATGATTGAAAATGTACAAGGTATCAGTGTTGCCATTAGAAAGCAAATAAAGCAATAGATAAGTTGTTTTGAGGCTCTTAGATTGCTTACACGCTCTGAGATATTTTGACTGATGATGCGTTGATTGCTTGATAATACTGTAAAATAACGCTCTACAATTATATGTATACCTTTGATTGTAATCTGTTTTAGAGATAAAAATGTTAATGGAGCGTTGGACTTGGATGCCCTACACGTGTTTGAAAACGTTGAAGAGATAACCGGATGTCTATTGATAGACGCAAGCCCTCGTAAACTAGAGTCGCTCTGGTTTCTGAAGAAGTTGAAAATAATTCGTGGTCAAACTTTATGCGGCGGTAGCAATGCGTAAGTAATTAATAAAACTCATATTAAAATGTCCACACTTACGAGATATTTGACCATGTGGTGTAACGGGTCGCGTAAGTAATGAGCAGCTACAGTGTTGCATTCTGCTAGGGTTGTATTATGCTATGGTTGTTAAATGCTAGGGTTGAATTATTCTAGGGTTGTATGGTGGTGGTGGTGATGCTGATGATGATGCTGATGATGATGATAATGCTGATGATGATTATGACGATGAAAATGATGATTATAATGATGATGATGATGCTGATGATGATGATGATGATGGCGATGACGATGACGATGACGATGATGAATAATAATAATAATCATCATCATAATGAAATCATAATAATAGAATAATAAACAATAACAATAATACTATTAATAATATTAATAATAGAAATAATTATAAAGAATAATAACTAAATGGATCTAGCGGCTTATCCGGGTCAGATGGCATAAGCAATGATGGCTTATCTTAGTTTCTCGAAGGTAATAAGATAAGTGAGAGACCTCGCTTCTTAGTCGGCATTGTTTTCAATGAATTTACAATAATTCAAATCAGTTTGCTTCAGCAGCACTCTTAAGCAGCTGAATGACCTAGAGTAGCCGGGCGGTGATTCAACACGTAAAGCATGAATAGCTTTTTAGCGAATCTCAGGTTCTTTACACCCAGGATAAGAATTAATAAATTATATTGAAAAATAAATTTTTTATTATATAAAAATAAATTATAATGATAAAAAATCATCATCATCATCTTCCCTTCCATCCCAGTTTAACTTGGGTCGGGCGATACACATATATCTTCTCCACTCCTCCCTATTCTGTACCATATCATCAGTCAATCCCCATTTTTCATGTCCTTGTTAATTACCGCATCCCACGTCAATTGTGGTCTACCTCTCTCTAGCTTAACCTCATATCATCCCTCCAAATTCTCTTCACTACATCTCCTTCTGACTTTCTCAGTATATGATCATACCATCTCAGTCTCGACTGAGCCAATCCATCCCTAATCCCTTAAATACTCAAATTCATTCTCACTTCTTCATTTTTCATTCTATTCGTCCTAGTTTTACCACATTAAAAAACGCAACAATCTCATTTCTTCCACATGCAATCTATGTAAATGTTCCCTTTTTAATGCCCAACACTCCGAACCATACATTATTACGGGCTTGAACTATAAAATAAAATAATACTAATAACTTTGTACACTAAATCCTCTCTAAACAGTTACTCTTTTATCTCTTTTCTCAGACTCTAGTCGTCCTATAGAGTCTAAATTAGGTAGGTCGATTCTTAAAGAATTTCATTCAAAAATTGTTTCTATTTAGTCTGTATTATTTATTTTAGAATGTCTTTGCAAATTGCCAAAACTCAACTGGAATCGATTGGACTAATATCGCTTGAAACAATTGCGAGAGGAACCGTAGGGATATTCAACAACAACGTGATGACTGAACTAGGCCTAAACTCTTTAAGATCTGTAGCTGATAAAATTGTGATAGCTCTCAACGCGAAATTATGCTATTACGAAAGTATTAATTGGACTGCAGTGGCCAGAATACATAGCATAGGGGGCAACAGTGCAACATGCGGTTAGTTTATGCATTTGTAGTTCTTTTATGACAGGCAATTTTTTTTACTTGAGAGCCTATTTTATTTATTAAATAAATAATTTTTTGCATTATTTAAAATTGAATGTTTTGAATCACATAGATCTAGTAGGACCTATTTGAGGTATTTTTCTTTCATTTCGTGAATTTGTAATATTTACGTTGTTACATTGCATGTTGGCTTGTATTGTATCAATACAGCACACGGCAGCTCATTGTCATTATAAATCCCTTAGCAAATGCTACGCCATATCAATGTGTTATCTTCTTCCTCAGTGCACTGCCAAGTGGCAGGTTCAATGTGTTATATAGCGAATTAAAAATCTTTTTCTCTATTATTTTTCTCCAGTATTATGGGCCTATATCGGCTCTTTGATTGATTTAAGTAAGTTAGGAAGAAACTCTAGTTATAATTAATCAGTATAATTGCGAATTTTCTTTTTAATCAAACTCGTAAGATATATTTGGATTTTATTTCGATCATAAATGAGTTTCGTTAATACCCTTATTCTGCTTATTTTAATCATATTTATGTGTACTATGTGCAATTGTCCATATCTGCTTTTTACAAGCATTAAAATTTAGCGTTTGATTGCTCAAGCGAAGATTAGGTGGGCAGTGGTTGAAATAAGTCCATTTCTCTCATCCTAATCCAACCAATAATTTTCTGGACCCAACCCACCATAAAAAATTCAAACTCTAACCCCTACCCTAAATGGACCTTTCTTTACATTTTTAAGCTAACGCGGCTGAACCCAACCCAACCCACGCATATTGCCAAAAATTGGAATCAACCAACATAACTCAACCCAACCCTTAGGTCCACCCAACCTATGCCCATCTCCGAGGCAGTGGTAAGTGTCTACGTTCGCTACTATTGACAATACAGTTTCGCAGCATCAGTACTCGACTGTCGTCGTAGTGAGCTCAGGGAACTCTATGATTAAAAGTTTTTGCGCATTCTACACGTAACTGATTCAGTCACTACTAATAATTTATATAAAAAATCATTACTGAAAATGAAATATTTAGAGTAAATATGGTAAAATAGAATCAATAGCAGACTCAATTTAGGGTTGAATAATAAACTGAATCAAGAAAATGACGAAAACAGTTTCACTACCTTCATCAGTACTTACGAAAGATTGCATAGATAAGCAAATTTAGAAATAAGTCATAAAATGCTACTCAGAACATATTCCTCAGTCGTGAAATATAGTTCATGGTAAAAAAAATACGTGCATGTCAAGCCAATTCGATTCAAGTACTCGGTCACATGAGCGATAGTTAAATACTCGAAAGACACTAAGCTGTATAATCGAATAGATATATATTTATTTATTTTATTTATTTATTTATCATACGCATATCACAATTGGCATACCCTACATAATAAACAGTTAGAGCGCATGAGTGGAAATAAAGGCCCACAAGTTTCACTTACATATTCCGAACACTTACATATATAATTATTAATTCACGGCTCCTCAATCGTTGAGCATCAATTATTAATTGCGTTTTGGTTAATCTCTAAATATGTGCTTTGAACTCAATCTCTTAGTGCACTCTCTACAGACAGATCCGTTGTATATAATGGATAGACATTATAGTTTTCTCAAGGAATGACGTTCCTGTCCAGTAAATGTTAGTCGAAGCTGAGGAAGGCATAGGAGACCTACCTCGTCGTAAGCAGTTTCCCCCAAGAATAATAGTGCTTTAAACAAGATCTACTAATATTAATTTACTAGTGATTTTACTATTGCAGGCAACGAAAGTAGAGTCTGTTCAGAGCAATGCTTAAATGGTTGTTGGGGTGAAGGGGATGGTAAGTGTGTGGATTGTCTCAACTACCGCTATGGGTCGAGATGTCTGCCTTCGTGCCATCATTTACCCGGATTGTTTGAGATCGAGCAGAATGAGACCAAGTTGTGTAAGACGTGTCATAGCGAATGCATTGATGGGTGTACGGGAGAGGTTAGTAACCTTGAAAGTCTTTATAGCGTAGGGTAACGTCATGAAGTTTTAAATGACAGATCCTGAGGTGATTTGAACCCTCGTGGGTTCGAATCCCAGCCGCGCTGATTTGAGAGTAAAATCCCGGCCATTCACTGGACTGGTTACACGGAAAATGGTGTAAATTGCCTAACGGTTTAAACATGTGGTATTAAAAGTGATAGATATCAACACAGTTGATCATTTCCCTATAATGCGTATTTACTGTTTTAGTATCAATAAATCAATCAATCCGTAAGGCAACCTCTCTCTCTCGTAAAAGAAATCGATAGTTAGCAGTAAAATATTGCTAATTTAATATATATACTACTAATTAAATATATATATTTCTAATTAAATAATGTATACTTGTTAATTTTGACTTTTAGTTTTTAATAAATCGTTTGCATTTGTATTAACTTAATTTGAAAATTCATTGTTAATGGATATGAAATGTATTCTGTTCGTTCTAATTCTACGAGATCATCTTTTTTATAAATGACATACAACTTAGGATAGAAAGCCAAAGACGTATATCTACGTTTTAGTATTGCCTTTAGGTAGCTACTTCCACTTGGTTTGTGGATGATCTTGGTCTAACTTTTCTGTCTCTGATTGCAAATTATTCAAGCATCGTCTGGTGATCACACAGTTAATGCATTAGCATGGTGTCAATGAGACCTCCCTAACGTCTCATTCCGAACAGGAATGGTCTATATAATCTTCAACTGATTGATTGATTAATTAATTGATTTGTTGATTGGTTGATTTATTACATTAAATTAATTATTGCTTGCTAATTTCAGAAATCTGACGAGTGTACTCGTTGCAAACACTATAAGGATGGTTCGCATTGTGTGGAGAAATGCCCAGAGAAAAAATACCCCAACCTCATGAACCAGTGTCAACCTTGCCATGAATTATGTAAGGAGGGCTGCACTGGACCCAGCAATCTACTGAGCGAGAACGGTTAGTAAATTACTTAGCCTAGACCAATTAATAAATTGACTTTTTTTTATCAATTTGCCTATTAATTAGTGAATTAGAGATTAATTACTGATTAATTAAAGGGCAAATTAAGTGCTTTTGATTTCAACTTTATTTGAATTGATTTTATTTTAAATTACTAGTATTATTTGTTGTTTGTTACTTATTTATATATGTTGTAATTATTTTATTACTCTTTATTATTTATTATTAAGTGTGTTATTATTTATTTATTTATTTATTTAATTACTTTATTTTATAATCGTTTACGTTATTTTGTTATTTATTTATTTATTTTTTCAATTATCTATTTCCTTGTAATTTTGTTAAATTAATCTGGTTTGGCTTTATCTATGTTCGTTTCGTTCTGTTTGGTATTTTTATCTACTATAAAATTGTCAACAAAAGAATATAGAGTCCCAAATTTCAGTCCATAGTTGAACAGGGATTCACGGAAAGTTGATTATGATGATGATTATACCGAGCTTATACAATAAATAAAATACGCGCTATAACGTTGTTAGTTTGTGTTTATTGTATGTAACTTGCTACTACGTCTTGATGGTGTAATAAAGATTCATATATATATACATATATATATATATATATATATATATATATATATATATATATATATATATATATATATACATGTATATATATATATATATATAATATAATATATATATATATATATATATATATATATATATATAACTGCATTACAGGATGCACTTCCTGTCGAAGATACCTGGAGTTGAGGAATGGAAGGTTCAAATGTGGACCTGACTATGAATCCTGCCCTGATGGTTATTTCCAGCATACGATCCCTGAACCAACCGTAACGAGGAGCACAAACCATATGAAACAAGTGGTATGGTTTCTAGAATTGTCGCTATTGCTGCGCATCTTTACACTATTAGTGGTAGAGTTACTGATATTGTTATTGTTTGTTTTTATCTTTGCTATCATTATTGATAATATTATTCTTCTCTGTCGTCCGCTGTTCTCTTCATTTCCACAGATCTACGCATATGTGGAAATGAGGAGGAAAGCTGAAGACAGAGAAGAGTGGAGGCGTTATATATCATGGGTAATGAATGGCGTGGGGGTTATCAAATGGAAATGAAGTTTTATAAATATACCCCTACTTGACGAAAAAGCACGTACTGATCGGTACCCGGACACAGACCGATCTTGATACGAGATGAGATGAGACGGCGATTGTGTCTGCAGACACTGTACGCATATAAGTCTTTAGACAATTTTTTCAGCATCTGTATTTAATATTAACTAATTCTTTAGACTTATCTATCAACTGACTGAGTTATTGGCTGATTTACATTTCAAATAGACAGACCTTGCTTGCTTTTTCTTGTAATAGGCGGAAAAGCGTTAAAATAAAGTATATTCACGTATTTCGGAAATCCAAACTTAAATAAGTCATAGGAGAGGAGCTTGCCTGCCATGACACATGTGTTGATAAAATTAGGTGCATTAATATTTTATGTGTATTAATGAATATTACCTAGTCTGCTGACATTTTTAAATACCGAACTTAATCGCGTTTATGATGTACTGTGCATCTATTTATCATTGAAAAATCTTTTATGATGAAATTCACGACTTGAAGGAATGATTGATAAACATATCCATTTTTGTTGTTTCGATCATTGACTGATTTATTGATATCGATGGATTGATTTATTGATTTCTAGGCGACTTGCATGAGATGCCACAGTGAATGCAGTAAATGTGACTACACTGGACCTGTTGACTGCCTGGAATGTAAGAACTTTCGACAAGAAAGAACTTGCGTGGAAAGTTGCTCCATCGGTTTCTTTCCCAATCACACCAGTATGCTGTGTATAAAATGTCACGATCAATGTGTGGATTGTCACGGACCAACCAGCCACGAATGTCTGAGCTGTAGGAACGTTAAGCTATACGATCAGGATATCCCATTGGATGAGCTAAAGAGAAAATATAACGAGAGCAACATTGATTGGGTTGAGTTCAGCGAAGAATTCGATTCAATGAATCTTACTAGCCAGAACCATCAGGTTTGTAAATTATTGTGAGATTTCGTTTAATTCTCTATTATTTCTTCTGCTTACGTCTTTATCAACACAGACTTCTTATTATGTCCCAAATACGCAATATAAATTCTATCTGATTTATCAAATGTAGGTCGGGCTCAGGAATGTGTTAAATTCTCGAGCCGAATTAGGTCTAAGTATACACTAGCCAACTTGAAGAGATATCCAAATATGAATTAACCAAGAGGCTCGGAATTTGTACCTGAAAAGATGTCACTTTAGTCCTAGTCCGTAAATTCGTGAGGAGATATAGTGACCGAATGAAGAGTTCATTATAATAGAGCTCAACAATTGATAGATTTCAACGACACAAGTGCTAAATTTTCAACATGATCAATCATTTTTCTGGCACGTTTGTGCGAGATGCCGATTAGCATGGGTTTTAATCCCAGATGGATCGTCTCTGACAGTATACCTTATGATACGTAACAGACGTTGAACTAATTGTATAGCTTTTCTAGTATAAAATGACGACATGTGACGTACGGCACACACTCAGTTTCAGTTTCATTCCGTGGTACATGTACACCTGCAATCCGAGTTCTCATACTTTCTGATAATGTCAAACAGATAATATATACTTATTGTCATGGAAAAAGATACGAAAACATTATCATGAAGCTTTAAGAACTTTTTTGTTGTTTATATTTCTGCTACCTGAATTTATATTGCATCTTTTAGTAAATCCTTATAAAATGTTTATTTTTAATAAGATACATTTTGTACCTTCTCAGTAGCTAAGTAGCTATTTGCTTCTCTGAACTGACTTTGTCAATTTGTTGTTTCAGTTTTTTTGTGAGGAGGCCTGCCCGTCTTTTATTCCAGAAAAAATCAGAAGTAAAAGTAAAAGCAGACCTGAAGATGTCTGTGTAACTACAGCTAAAGCAGCAGCTTCCAGAAACCTCTTCGGGTAAGAAAATGGCCTTATTATTATAATATAGACTTTTATCAACAGAAGCATAATATACAATCATTTTAGATTTAGAACTATTTCTATTTATCTCTATTAATATAACGTTGCTGATTTAACAATATAGGTCTAGCATTGTTGCCTTAAAATGGTTTTAGGATGTATATTGCCCAATTTATTGTACTAAATTATTAATGTATTATTATTAATATTCCTTTGCATGCTTCATGGCACTTTGAATTGGATATTCATACACCGATTTATTCTGTACAAGCTCAAGGTTAAGTATTTAAAAGGAATCAAGTATTACAATTATTAATTTTGAGTCTGGCCACCGAAGACTAGACCAACCGTAGAACTTCTCGTGCAGAAATAGGCAACTAAGATGAGATTTGAGGAAGGCATAGAAAAACCACATCAGAAGACATATATTTTCCAAGACATCGGCATAGGCTACAATAAGAAGCGGATAAGGTATACATTTTGTGAAGATATTAATTAGTTGATCGAAGTATTGCTCATTATAGAGCGTGAAAGCAGTATGCCTATGTGAATACAGAACAAAAGCCAGACAGATAATTAAATAGCAACGTATTTAAATATCTGTCTGCATTTTGACTCGAACGATTCTAACTTATATATTTAAACAACAATATATTTTATGTTTTGTCTGCACTTTGGCTCGAATGATTCCAAGGTACCTATCTAAATAGCAATTTTAGCTTGAACGATTCCAACGTACCTGTTTGAATAACAACTTATCTAAATGTCTGTCTGTATTTCAGCTCGAACGATTCCAACGCACCTATGGTGGTCATTGGCGGAGTAGTGGGAGTTCTGCTGCTGGCTCTGTGTGTAGGAGTGATAGTGCGCGGTAAGATGAAGCGAGCAAAGCGGGAAAGAGAGATAAAGAAGAAAGAAATATTGGGATTTGACACACTTCAAGTAGGTCATTTTATAGGACATTTGCTCGTAAATTAACCATTACACTAAGCACTGATTATTATTCATCGATTTTGTGCAGCAATGGTTTTACTGCTACTATTGTATGTCACTGTAATAACTTTTTCCAACGTAAACTTACTGCTCAATTGTTTTTATCTACCTTCTTTTTATAAATTAGTATGTTTATGCAAATAGAGAATAGTCAAAATGTTGCTGCTATAATTTTAACTGTATTGTATATGATAAGCGAGCACACTGAATATTAATAGGATGATAAAAACCACTTTTATCTTTAGCTCTTTTCGGGTATAAAAACGATAAAAGTAAAACAGCTAATGTTAAAGTCATTTTCCTCATTCGAAATCGATGTCAGTGACGGGCGAGCCCAGGATTTGCCCCGCACATACTGATCCGCGGTCTAATATCTTACCGACATGGATGTGGCTCCAGCCACATCGCTACTATAGTTTTATAGTGGCCACATATAGACACTATAGTGACATCGATACCCTCTTACAATCTTGTACTTAGAAGAAGTAAAGAGCCTAGACTAATATATTGATAGCATTGGGAAAGTCTAAGTGTTAGAACTTTTAGTGTAGTAGTTATTGTGGAGCACGAAATTATTTTAATATCTTGAGTGGCGTACTACATATCATACGAATTGTACAATGAACTCTTGAATTGTATGAAGTTTAATAACACGCATTACAGTAGAATGATCAACCATGTTAATTTCCATCAATTTGAATACTTTATGTTAAAACCGTTAAGCAATTTATACCATTTTCCGTGTAACCAGTCCTGTGAATGTCCAAGATTTTACTGTCAGATTATCGAGGCTAAGAATCGAATCCATGAGAGTTCATTTCACCCATGGATCTGTCATTTAAAATATAACATCGTTACCTCTTTTTTTCAATTTATCTCATGTATTTCTTGCGTATGATGTAGCCTGAAGTGAAATTAATACGATTCATTTTAAAAAAATTCAACTTGGTTATTGATAAGTTCATAAGTATAGTGTTATATTGCAGGCTTCCAGTCCAAGTAACTATAAGCCTGATCTGTCACACCTGCGGCTGATTAACGAGACGGAGCTAAAAAGAGGAAAGACTATTGGTTCCGGGGCGTTTGGGACAGTGTATCAGGTAGATATGGCATGAGCTTCATAGCTTGCCCTTACAAATATCGATAAATCTTTGACTGTGCCAACAGGACCGCAGCTGTCATCGTTTATGTTGTACTAAAAACATTTGATACCATATCTACATAACTTTCACTAAAGCGAATTTTTATAAATCAGAATTATTTTTATGGAAATCACACGATTTTGTCATCGCGCAAGAGCTTCTGCGCATATCACTTCTTGAATTTGAGTTTATCCAAAATTCGAAATCATGGTCGACCAGAATTCGTTATAAATATGTAACGCTTCTCTGTTGAAGGGGAACGGAAGCTGGATTTCAATTTGGTTTAAAAGTAATTTTTATATTTTCATTTAATTAATGTCACCATATCAAGTCGTCATATATTAATTTCTGTCTCAAATAGTTTTTGGCTCTTCTGTACAATATTCATTCGAAAATATTCATTCGACTTTATGCTTTTTTCTTTCGATAAGGTAAGTAATTACCAAAAATAAAAAATACTTTCAGTGCTTACATGTTAAATCTTGCCATCATTGCCTATAAATTTAAGCAGCCTAGACGTCAAGAAATTAAAAAGCTGGTAAAGCTAATGATAACGTCCGTTTTCTCACTCGAAAGCGATGTCAGTGACGTAAGTGTTTAATTACAATCAAATCAGTGGCCATTATTGTTTTAAAATGTTCCAGAGACCGTTGATCCTATTGCTATCAACAACAAGCCTAATGCAAATATTTGCTTGCACATTCAGGGTATCTGGACGCCTCATGAGGAAAAGGTTAAGATTCCGGTGGCGATCAAGGTGATGAAGAAGTGTTCCGACACTCCTGGAATCAATGCAGAACTCCTGGAGGAGGCCCGGATCATGGCTTCCGTCCGCCATGAGAACTGTATCCGGATAGTAGCCGTGAGTCTAACGGCAGAGCTCATGCTGATCACTCAGCTCATGCCTAACGGAAGTCTTCTGGATTACATCCGCAAATATCGGGACAGAGTCGGATCAAATGCTCTACTTACGTGGAGCAGACAAATCGCTAATGTACGAAGCGTGTGTTAGATGTATCGATATAATTAATGTACTCTTGCAAAAAAATTAGCAAATCTCAATGTACATGTGTTATATTCATTATGTATCTCTCCCTCTCTCTCTCTCTCTCTCTCTCTATCTCTCTCTCTCTCTCTCTCTCTCTCTCTCTCTCACTCTCTCTCTCTCGCTCCCCTCTCTCTCTCTCTCTCTTTCTTTTTCTCTCCCTGTCTCTCTCTCTCTGTCCAGTGTTATGTCTAGTGGCAAGTCCAAGGTACTTATTAATACTCATAGTCTACTTTGACGCTCCACATAGAGCACGCCATAGATCAACAAGTTAATCCCTTCACAAATGGCAGTGCCTGATACATACCCTGTAAGTTCTATAGCTTATGAGAAATAGGTTTTCTATTTTCTAGATTAGTCTTGTGTATATAAAAATTGAAAATAAATATAGTGTGATCATTTTAAGATAAAATTGAGAATAACCAAATAAATCTTAAGCATATAACCGGATAAATCTTAAGCAGAGGCGAAAAGTATAGGTGTACAGAATTAATATTTTTCATTTATAAGAGTCTTATGGCTTACATACTTCTCAACTTCACTTTAATCTTTAATTGTTGTTCCTGCCATATCATACAACATACGCCTATTGACAATAAAAATAAAAATTTATGCATTTGTGTTGTTCATTATCATAGCTATAGCTATATTTCTATATCGCTGATGAATCGTAAGCGATATAGAAATATAGCTACGGCTATGATAACGAACAATACAAATGAATAAATATTTTTATTTTTTTATTTGTCGTATGTTGTACGATTTGGAATATTTAGCAATTTTTAAAGAAAATTGTATTTAAATATTAACCTGATGATTTAATGTGTTTAGGGCATGCAGTATCTGGAAGAGATGGGCATAGTACATAGAGACTTGGCTGCGAGAAACGTTCTAGGTATGATACACATAAATGGAAAAACGCAGTATTCTTTTTAATAATGATGATTAGTATTTAAATTACTTCTAAATAGTGTTGGTGCAATTAATAATTAATGTTAATACCAATTAAAATTCTATGCCCATGTTGTGTCCGAGTTTCTGAAGAATACACCAACCGTATACTGCACGTGTGGTAAAAGGCGACAAAACAATAAGATCCAAACTACGTAAGAAAGGGCACTTGGTTGTTGAGTGTCTATGCTCCAAAAATTACTAAAAAATATAATCCCAGTTAATTAGACTTGGATTCTAGTGAAGATGACGATGATGATGATTATAAGTTAAAGTTCCGTCATATTTTCATTGTCATAATCCACCTCTGGATTATTTTTTCCATGACGATGGTGTTGATATCGATAAGTATGATTTTACTATTTAGTTGAAGGACCTCTCTCAGTTAAGATCACAGATTTTGGTCTCGCAAAGCTGGTCAACGATAAGGACCATTATCAAGCAGAAGGTGGAAAGGTAAGAAATCTTTCAAATATATTCTAATTGTTTTAGAATTAAAATGTAAATAATTGTTCGTAATCTAAACAAAGCTACAAACTTGAAAACATTTGCTCACTAAGGACGCTGTTGTAAGAACGCTGTAATTTTTAAATTTTTTAAACTATGCTTTTGAGCAGACAAAATTGGTACTAAAGTCAGGAGGCAGACATTAAGGGAACATATTGTTCTTTCGTAATTCCCTCAGACGGCATATTAATTCACAGTCAAACTGATCAATATTAAATAATCTACATTTTAATATACATGTAGTTACATGTACACTGTATATTTTTTATGAAGTCTTTAAATATATCAATATATATTTAAAGGTACCAATAAAATGGCTACCATTGGAGAGCATACAACACAGAGTGTTCACACACAAGAGCGACGTTTGGAGTTACGGTAATTCTCTACAATTTTCAGAATTATTTTTTTATTATTTGATTTGATTTTCATTTTATTCAGACTTTGCGATGCTTCCCTGTCGCAAGATAAACTTATAAATTTAAGTGACGCTTGTGTGAGTAATTGATTTAGTAAATTTTTCAAAGAACAACACACTGAACAGTGGGAATTCGTTTAATCGACGTCCCTGACCTCTTCCCTGGATGACAAAACGGACGCTAAATCTTTATTATTATTATTATTATTATTATTATTATTATTATTATCAATCGCTCTACAATATTGGAAAGCGATCTGGCGGCTGATAAAAAAGTAGCTAACGCTTAGTTTTGATGTTTTTGTCACTTAACCGGTTTTATGTCAATATGTATGCTAAATAATAATAATACAGCGATTTGATAATATCTTCTATTAATATCAATATTAATATTTATAATTAAGATCTTGTATTTAAATTCTATCGTCTCTCTGAAAATTCTTTTTTCACAATAAGTTTTAAAAAATGTTCAGTGACTTGTAATGACTATACATAAGAGAAACATTTTGACATCAACTCAATAGAAAGGGTTACATGGGATTTAGAAATTAAACGTTGTTTAAATGATTTAGAAAATGCAAACTATCTTTAACATTAGATCAATTTTGACTGCCTAATTACTTAATCATGCTCGCAGGTGTAACACTATGGGAGATATTTACCTACGGACAGAGACCATACGATACAGTGCCCGCCAGGAACTTGTGCGCTCTTCTAGAGAGTGGTGAACGTCTGCCTCAACCGAAAATCTGTACCATTGATGTCTACATGATCATGATCAAATGTATAATTGCTACAATGCTTATAATTAGTTTTAAAATAATAAATTAATTACATGATCATGATCAAATGTATAATTGGTACACTACTTATGATTAGTAGTCAAATACTAAATTAATTACATGATCCTGATTAAATGTATAATTATTACAAAACGTATAATTAAGAAATATAATAATAACTAATTATTAATTAATTTAGTAAAATAATTAATTAGTAATTAATTAATCAAAAGTAAAATACTAAATTAATTGCATGATCATGATCAAATGTATTATTGCTACAAATGCGAAGAACTATTACTAAAATAATAAATTAATTACGTGATGTTGATTTTGATCTAATGTATAATTGTCGTAATGTATAGGCTTGGTAGGGTGGAAGAAGATGGACATTCTAATTGAAAACTAAGTTAATAGTACTAAATTAAAAACTTACATGATCGTGATCTAATAGTCTTATACTGATTATCATTTTCAATTAGCTAATATTTTTGTCCAATTATGGAGAATATATAATTATATATGTATATATATAATATATATATATAATATATATATACACACATATATATATATATATATATATATATATGATACCTATATACGATATATATATATTTATATACATACATTTATATATACGCGTATTTATATATATTTTATATTACATATAAATATTGTATATATATATATATATATATATATATATATATTGTATATACATATTGTACATATATATCTATATATATATATTGTATATACATATTGTACATATTGTGCTATATATATATATATATATATATATATATATATATATATATACATGTATATATATATATATATAGCACTGTATATAGGCCTACATGTATATACTATATATATATTATATATATATATATATATATATATAGCACTGTATATACATGTATCTAATATATATATATATATATATATATATATATATATCAAGGCTTAGTTATTAATGAAGTTGAGCTTAAAATTACAACTGAACTTCCACATGAAGTAGCAAATGCATACAAATTAATTTACGAATAATTATAAATGACAATACAAGTAACTCTTTCGTTGAATATTATTGTTTTGTTGGTGTTTGGATTTATCTTAATTATTGTCAGTGAATTTGTTCTTAAGGACTTTGCAGAATACTAATTAGAAATAATTTTTTCCATTAGGTTGGATGGTCGATGCTCAGGAGAGACCCTCATTCAGAGAACTAAAGGATACTTTTACTGAATTCTCGAAGGATCCGGGTCGTTACCTGGTTATTCAGGTAAAACTGAACAATGTTGTTACTGTTACTGCACACTTGAATCGAAGAATTATCATCCATCCATGAGTCGGAATATCTAAACTTTTCCATTCGTTTTAGAACATTTTGTAAAAATTTCTGACGCCTCGGCGCTCACCAACCGAATGCCGTTTCTGACATTGGTTACGTTGGAATCAAGCAATATTAATGTACAATGTGATTTCAAGAAACTCTAATATTTGTTGATGGACGTCCCTGACATCATCCTTACAGGAGATGAGGAAACGAACGTTAAACCTTGATTATTATTATTATTGCCTTGGGCTGTAAAGGGCCCTGGGCTAAAAATATTTTAGAGTGTAGTGGAATTATTTTGATCGCTTCTTTTCTAAGTTTGAATGAAATAAAATATCTTCTATCTTATTATTATTATCATTATTATTATTATTATTTTCTGTTCTTTTCCTTTATCTAAATGAATAGTTTCTGCGTTAAAATTTATATAAAATTATTAAACGTTGCTGGTCGCAGCAGCGGGTGACATTGCCCTGAATCCACAACGTTTGGCTCCAGCAACGCCCGTCTCCACTTCATCTGTTATCAATCCACCACGACGGTGACTCCCCTGAACAGGCTTTGATGAGGCAGTTGTGAGAACTCTGCTGGGAGAACCTCTTTTAGAAGTCATCGACCCTGAAATCTGGATAGCTGTTCCTAGAGAATTTTGGGAGCGAGTATCCGCTTGATTAGAGCTCTGATTTGTAAAACCCGATGAGCTCTGCCTCTCCGCCTCAGCCTGCCCTGAGGCCAACATCTGGTTCAGCCTTGGACCCTGGTGCTGTGGCCCTGGTGAGAGGGACCCCTGGGAGACAGAGGCCATTCTAGCCTCGAGTTTCTTATTTTTCTCGCTGATTGTCGGCGCAGAAAACTCTTGTGGACCTATCTCAGGCTCTATGGACGCACTCGAGGAGGAGGAGGAGGGGGGTATTGAGAGGCAGGGACGTAGGACGCATCTCTTCTCTTTTAGACGGGCTGTGTTCAACCCGTTGACGATCACCCTAGTGCTCACGTGCTGCCCCAGTGCCCTCTTGTCACCAGTCGGCACCTGAGGCTGAGGCTGCGTGGACTGAACCCCCGATTTGATTTGAGTTTTTGGGGGTATAGGTCGGGCACCTGTTTGGATTTGGCTTTTATTTTGGTTTAGAACAGATGAAGCCACAGATGGGTTGGGACTTAGATTCTGCATAGGTGCTGAAATGGCAGGTCTAAGATTAATTCTGGGTAGACTGATGAAGGTGTTTTCCATGTTTCTAGTTACGTCAGGACTAACAGCGTCCACATAGTGTTTCTGAACCACATCGCGACCGTCACCTAACACGTCAGTGATCTCATTGTCGAGGTTTAACTGTTCACCAGTAATTTGTTCATTCAACTCTTCCAATTCAGTGTCCTGTAACTCACCAGGCTCGCTTTCCGCAACGCTATAAATCCTTTCCACGATTCCATTAGCGGATTCTGCATGTTCAGACATAGGTCCCAGCGCCCTTCTCCCTGCCTCCTCTGTCGTATTCCGTGATAAACTCTGCAGGGAATGTCGAGGGGAAGCGTGACTGGGATTGGACGGGGTATTCCGCTGATTGCAGGGAGATCTGGACATATGGCTGGGTGAGGAGGGGTAGCCAGCCTGAGTACAAGAGGAGCCACCGAATTCGTCAGGCCTCTGTTCCATTGTCCTCTCGTGAGTCCCGTAGTTCTTAGCCTTCACTGTTTTAACGCGCCTCTGGTCGTTGTGATATGTAGCGACCCACGTTCGGTTCGTTAAAATTTCATTCATTCTCTTTACCACACTCTCTGACTCTTCAAGCCCTTCGACAGGCTGACTGCTTAAATTTCTCCGAGGATCGACCAATGTCAGCCTAGATACCTGCCTCTTCCTAGTCGAAGGGAATTTATTCCTACCATCCTTGGAGGCACCCATGAGGGTCTCGGCCTTCGAGCATCTAGGGGATACGGCGTTGGTGCGCCGTGGAGGACAGGGCTGAGAGGCGGCGGAGAAACGCTCCCTGAGGCTGTAGCCCAGGACTCCCTGTTCGAGGCGGCGCAGTGAGATGGGCTTATAACCTCGGCGCACTGACTGAATAGCCTCTGAGTCACTCTCCAACAAACCTAAGGAGCTCTCTTTGTAGATAGCAGTCACAGTTGGGGTGGAAGTTAAGTCAGAGGTCTTGTAAGGGTTGTGAGCGTCATATTTGAATAGCGCAGATTGAGGAGGATAAGCGTCTGTAGATGGACTAGTAGACAAAACTCTCTTAATCACATCACTTTCTTCCGTTGCATCAGCCTTGGCAAGACCTCTGGCAGGTGCCGTAAGTTCGGGTTGAAGTTCATGAAGATCTTCAGAAACTAGTTGATGTGCATGAAGAACTTCATTATCAGTCTGACCATGATGATGATATTCCGAACGGAGCTGTGCATGTGGGTAGACTGTTGAAGAATGGCGGGGTGAAATTAAATTCTGAGTGTGAGCCAAGCTGTTGGAGAGAGAAGTAGAACGAATTAGATAATCAGATGCAAGAGTGTTTTCAGTTGTAACATAGCTATCTGTCCGATTTGCACTAAAGGTCCCCCTTACACAGATGGAATTATATCTCTGTAGGCAGATTGAGAGTCTCTGTCTCAAGAAGCTGGTTTCGCGCTTATCTCCTGTAGCGGCGGATAAATGATGACCCAATGAAGAAATAAATTCGCTTCCTTCCTTATTCATAGGACCTAAAGTCTCGAGAGCAAGTGGTATGACACAATAGCTACGAGACAATTCATGATATTTGCTTATTTTTCTGTCAGCGGCTAGTTCAGCAGCTCCACCCGCTGACACCGAAGACACGTTTAAATAAGACTTAGCTACGGTATCTGTTACTGTAACATCCCAAAGCAGAGATTTGCCACCTTTCCACGGGATCAGAGTAAGACCATCTGGTCTTTTGCCATCTGATCTAGAAATTCCAATCAGTTCTAATTTGGAGGGTATATTGGCCTTAATCAGGGCATGCCAAATTATGTGATTTATGTTGTGGTGCCTGCTCGATCTGGCAGCGCTCTTGCGGCAGGAAAGTCCATGATGACCTTTAGGATCTACCAGACTACCGCACACACATTGGTGAATTTCACAAAGCTTGGTGCCGAGACGAAGGCCAACTGCTATTCTGATAGATTCGTCGTCAAGGCGTAATCCGCAGGAGGCAATCGGAAGCGCGTGCAGCCAGTCACTACTGTGTGGAGACGAAACTGCAATCAGTCGAGCTTTCTCTTTCAAGTCAGAAAGTGAGTTTAGAATCTGATTGAAGCTCTTCTTCACAATACAATCGTTCCAATTTCTTTAAATTCCAGCAGCAGGACCGACTGGAGCGCTGGCCTCGACTTCACTGCACCACATTGACTCAGCAGCTTTGATGTACACAGGATCGATGGAAGAGACACTGCTTCTCAGTATTACTTCTTGAAGGCTCCGAGTTGAATTATAAGACGACAGGTAGGCTGACGGAGACAGTTGAGAAATACTGCGAATTCCGAGACCACCGTTCCGAACTGGAAGACTTGCTCGCTGCCATTGAGAGTCTGATAAATCTGCATTTATCAGGCTGCACAAACAGTCTCTTAAGATCTTGTCAATATTCTGAAGTAATGGGTGTTGAAAACAGGGTGAAGAACGCAGAGTGTGCATAACCTTAGGAGCGCTAACAGAGTAGCGCAGCAAGATCAGAGCATCGTGACGCTGTATATCCTTCACTCTTGCAGCAGCTCTCTGTAGATCCGCAACATGTTTCTCAAGTTTATCCATGGCATGGCCTACAGCTAGAGGAGCACCTAAAAGTTCCGCATCAGTGATTGAAGTTTTCATGAGAGATTCTAGGAGAGGATCATCATGAGTAATTGTCTTAGAGATGATCTCGCACTTGTTTAAATTGAGCCTCAGACCGAGCTCTACCCCCTTAGACAAAATAATCCTAACATCATTAGGTACCGTACTATCTAAACCTCCGAG
This sequence comes from Enchytraeus crypticus, assembly GCA_905160935.1. Taxonomy (NCBI): domain Eukaryota; kingdom Metazoa; phylum Annelida; class Clitellata; order Enchytraeida; family Enchytraeidae; genus Enchytraeus; species Enchytraeus crypticus. The sequence continues at coordinate 2,358,155 of CAJHZI010000245.1, read as the reverse complement.
CGTTAGATCATCCAGGTAGCTTAGCCTGAAAGTACTTTGAAGTTGGGTAAGTACAGGTTGAATAGTTAAACAGAAAAGTAACGGGCCCAAAGGGTCCCCCTGTTGAACTCCTTCACTAGAGTGGATGAATTGGTTCCCAAATTTGAGAAGGGTCGGTTGGCTATAGGCAGATGAACAAAATCTGAATATCTCCGGCAAAAGTCTGTGAATAGTTTCTAACATCTTTGACCTACTTAGGCAGTTGAATGCTTTAGCAAAATCCAACTTAACTACAGAGAAACCCGGGGTCAAATTCGTTATAAACTGACGGGTAGCATGAATTGCAGCTTCACATCTACCTGATACACCAACACCCAGCTGAATAGGACGAAGATAGTCAGAGATCTTTGGTAGAGCATACATGTTTACGCATTTAGCCGCTAGTCTCCTCCATGTATAACCTATGGCTATTGAACGAATATCACCATTCTTCTTCTGAATAGGAATTAGGTTGGCTCCGAAAAGTACTAGTCGTACTTGAATAGGGCACCCCCCCCCCGAATTAGGCAGTTAATAAAAGCAGTGATTGCAGTAAGCAACTGAGCACCTACCTCCTTGCAAGAAACTAAACCTTTGAGATGTTGAGGACGTAAGCCATCAGGGCCGCCAGCGGTTCCGGCGGTAAAGCTTAGCACGGCCTTCAACACAATGTCTTCTTCGACTTGGATCGCAGGTGTTGGAGTCGATGAAAGATTGTTAGGAGACTCAGCTTTAGTAGGATGTTTATCCAACAGCTGTTTGAAAGTATTTTCATTATTTTCTGCTAAAGAATCGTCCGAGCAGAGAATTCTGACCGCAGCTCGTATATTACCTTCCTCTAACTTGGATTGCACTGAAACGGAAAGAGACGATTTACAGAAAAGCCTTTTCTTTCCAAGGGCCTCCTCTTGAGGTACATCAATGTTGTGAGTAATCTGATCTTTAGATAGACGATTCCGAATGAGATTTGCCAAACTAACTTTGTTCCCCACCTTAGCAGGAACTGATAAGGTTGAGAAAGCAAAATTAAAGAGATTGTCCCAATTGACTAAATTCTCAGAATTTCTGGAAATGTTCGTAAGAATAGCAATCAGAGCTCTAGCACAGGGAGCTCTAGCAGACCTCGGAATGTGTTTGATAATGGGTTGTGACAGCGTGGGATGGCGAATGGCAGAGGAATCAGTTGATGAGTCAGTATCATGGGGACATATGAGGTCAGAAGATTTACTGCTAGCAGCATTGGCGTTGAAACTACTGCTGCCAACTGCGTTGCTGACGATAGAATTTCTGCTGGCAGCAGAGTTCCTGCCTGTTCTGCAGCTTTTGCGTTTACAATTAGCTGCGAGATTTGAGCCTGCACTGCAGTTGACTGTATGATCAAATTTAGCGTTGCTGCTATCTGTAAGGTTGTCTGGTTGGCTGGATATTGAGTGGTCAGGTGAAGGTATAGCACTACGGGAGTTGAGTGAAATGTTTTGAGCCAGAGGCGGCTGACCTGAACCCGGACAAGGAGACTTACGAGGACCGTGTTTATGAATAAGACCATCCTTCAAGTGGACTTGCCGCACAGCTAGACATACCCGGCAGACGCCATTCAGCTTACCAATGGTTTGAGATAAAGGCCAATTTTGACGAGACATTTTCAGATAAACTTCATTAATCAAGACGAGAGTGACTATGTTAGGTAGAATTGGACTAGAATTATGAGACAGTTAGGTTAATCCTTCAGAATATAATACTCTATATCCTTAATTATAAATTAACGAGTCAAGAGATAAAGGAAGCAGTCACTAGGCTAATATTAATCAAGCATATTATATTAATAGCATATTATTATTATCATTATTATTATTATTATCATCATCGTCATCATTATTATGGAGACAAATAGTCAATTCTAGGACGCATCACAATCTAATTCTACTGCCTCGTTTGCTGTTCCAGGAACGAGACGACATGGATGTTCCTTCCTCTGAAGAGAACCTTCGAGAAATGTTGAGAGGCTGGAGTGTGCTGGATGAGGATGATAGAAATCAATTAGTCACGGCGGAGGAATACCTAAGACCTCATGACCATATACTGGATCATCTAGCTCTGGTCTGTGACGCTCATTTGTCAGCTACTTCTTCCACTACTTCTTCATATTCTTCTTTTTCTTCTTTTTCTTCTTCTTCTTCTTCTTCGTCTTCTTCTTCTTCTCATTCTTCCCTTTAATCCCAGTTTAACTGGGGTCGCGATACGAATGGACCTTCTCCAGTCCACTTTCTCCCATACCATATCAAAGTCTCTTTCATTCGTTTTATGGAATTTTGTAGCAATTTCTGGAGCCTAGGCCCTCACCAACCGAATGCCCTTTCTGACGTGGGTTTGGATCTTAGTGCTTTAGTCGCCTTCTACGACAGGTGCAGTCAAGGGTTTGTCTATTCTTCAAACAATCCCGAAACAACACGAGGATATCAACGAAAAGCTAAAGTCGTGTTTAACGGCCGTTTTCTGTCTCTAAAGCTTTCTCAGTACAGAGCAAGCATTGGATATGAATCATGCATAGGTGGTCGGAGAGCTAAGCTCTATGCCATGATTCTGTCATGATAACAGCATGTCAACGTATATACTAATCTAGCCATTACATACGTGATAGAAAGGGTCAAAATTAAGTTTACATATTTTAGTCATTGTTTTCGTATCGTTATCATTGCTCTGTGGCTTTGGCTAGCACTGTCAATAAATAAATTAATCAATTATTAACCAATAAATCAATTCAATAAAGTAATCAATCGACCAACCACTTAATCATTTATTCAATCTATCAATCAAGCAATCTTTAAAATCAGTCTATCAGCAAATTATTGAGTTAAAATCAATTGATCAATTAGTTAGTTATTGACTTGCATGAGGAAAGGAAATTAACGTTACTCTTAGTTTGACTTGAGCCTGTTTCAATCTTGTTTTATTTAATTAATAATATATGCAGTATATTAGAGAAGTAAGATATACATGAAGTCAAATTAATAATGAATTTATTAAATTGTAGCCATTCTGACTAACTCTAAAAGAATCATTATATCGCTGCAATCTGCTAATTAAAATGTCATTTTAGAATATTTTCTAATGTAATACATCTAAAGGTAAAATGACATAAACGTAGAAAGATTAAGTACCGAAAATAAATAAATAACCAAAATAATACAAAATAATTTACAATATTCTTATTTAAAATAGCCTCTGTAATCAAGGTGAAACAATGTTCCTTGAGTTATCGTAATAAGCCCTTTCATATAAACGCCTCTTTGTGAAATATATCACAGTAACGCTAATGCAGCTACATGTAATTATACTCATTTTTTTCCTGGAGCCCAGCAGATAAGCTTTTTCGGAAAGCTTAATGGAGAGAGATTCTGACTATCTTAGACTGGCAGATAGATTGTTCCAAATGGTTAATCCAGTTCAATGCCCTGAAACTAACTTTGCCCGTTTACTTTAAAATATTTCGTATGGTTTTCACCTCAGACTAATTCAAGAGGCGACTACACGAATTTCTCAGATGGTTCAGGCAGTCCGATATCTCCTACTGACATGAAATTCTTTCCTGATCTGGAATTCAACCTAGGAGCGGATGGCTCGCAACGTCCGGTTATCAATAGACAGCTGAGCCAGAGATACTGTCCCAATCCGTCCAGGGAACCTCTGCTATCATCAGCCCAGTCCAGCGTGATTTCAGAGAAACTGGATACGCTTGAGCGCGTGAAGTCAGCCGGTGGTTGTGTGGAAAAGAAGATGATGACAGTTGAACAAGACTACCTGCAGCCGATGTCAGCAACAAAGCCTCAATATATCGGCCTTGATTCCTGCGGTATTACAGGTAAGTACTCGGAAATACTTCAGTAGCTTTTTATATCCACTTCTGCGTTATACGAATAAATAAAATATTGAACTTAGTTTTAAAGTGGATCGAAATTCTAATTTGTTTTGCGAAAATGTGAACTTATTTGTAGCGATAGTGCTTCATGTGTCTTTATGTTAGCTTATTGCAATATATCTTTTTACTTATTTCATATTTTGTGTAAATTTTTAAAAAAGTCCGTTAGAATTTATTTTAGTAGCGAAAATTATTCCGGTAGATTTTTTTATTAGGCATATTGGTATTTAAATTTATTTTATAAAAACTGTCCATCCCCATCTTGTCTGTTGGTAACAACAATATATTAAACATTTCAAAACTTCCTGAATTTAATTATATAAATGATCTTCAAAATCTCCTTAATATAATATAATATAATATTTTATTGGAACTACAACTTAAATGTAGAGTTTTACTAAACTTCGAAGTGTTACCGTTAACATACTTGAATCAAATTATGACTTTATGAAATCATCTGCAGTATATAAGATGTCTACAACATGTACATTTTCATTTACACCTACCACAGACATGCATTGATATATTAATGTCCTTTTTGTATCCTATGGTGTCGTTGATATTATTTTACAAAATATACATGTAAGCCTACCAGTAATATTTAAACTTTCGTTTGTTTTGTATATATGCAGAATTGAAAACAGAAGACCATCAAACGGCAGCAAGTCTACAATTTGACTACATCAATAATGGTCCTAAGGTAGACGCTATGATTAACCCAGAATACTACGATGGCAAATACGTTAACATGTTTGCCTGATCGGAAGAGAATTCAGCAGACATGACCATTACGATGTATAAGATGCTGCGTAATTATTTTACTTAAGTACACGTAAATAAGTAGGTCTAAAATAATAATATTTATATATTAACTATCCCAGTAGTGTTCAAAGACACATTAGTGATTAGAAGAACATTTCATCACTAAAAGTACCACTGAAGTATCATTCTATATTAGTGATTGATTTATTTGGAATTATATGTAAATTTGGAATAAATATAGAATTTGTGTATATTTAATTCCCAGTGATGTGTCCAGGACACTAAAGAATAGATCAACAGTAAAATTGAACATGTCGTTAGGACGAATGCTCAAAAGTTGAAAAAGGAAAGGGAAAACCATCTTAGACGCCATATTATTATCCAGCTACATGCTAGATTAAGGCACAGTCTTAGGCATAGCCTTTTGTGAAGGGATAATTGGTTAATTGGTTGAGTGTTCGTTTTGGAGAGTGAAAGCAGCCTGTGAGTAAGAATATATACCTTATACTTGCTATTTGGCAGAACACTAGAAAAAGAGATCTGTACATTACAAAAGATTTGTTGTCTTTAAGTTTAGTTGATCTATTCTTAATTTTATTTCTGTCCTGAATTAGCATTTCTTCAGTTATTGTGGTGTTTATTGTGCAACTTGTGTTCAGCTAATCGAAAATTTTACAGTAGATATTTGTCAATCATCTGTAAGGCATTTTAAAAATCTGTTATCTGGCGTTTACAGCCAATACTTATTAATTTGTAATATAAAAAGGTTAATAGATTGTCTGACAATTCTGCAAGTTAGAATCCCAAATTGAGAATCAAAGGGATTTTCTTGGTATTTAAATTTTGCGATTAATTTCAACATTTGAAGCAGAATAATTAACAATATCCGCGTAATTAGATAAAATCATTTTAATAATGTTTAAATAGCGCTAAATGTTATCAATGTTGGAAATTCAAAAGCCTTAATGTTATGCCAGTTTTTGTAAATAAATATATTATCGATTTCTTCATATATCGGAAATCAACTATGTAAAGAACTTTTAGATATGATAGCTGTACATGTTCTGTATCGATTAACCAACGGTACAGAATGGCCGAGTCACTAGCATGTTTGCCTGATGAGCATGCAACATCAATTTGCTTCGGATCGTCCCTAATAGCTCTCTTGTGTTATGGACACAGACGTTAACCTAAGACTTCATTTTCTATCTGTATTTTATTTCAGTAGGTGCATAAAATGATGCTAGCCTTGCTGACAACAGCTACCAATGTATATTTGTAAACCATGGAAACGTCTTAACAAATTGGCTATACAGCAGAGTGGCTTAAAAACGATCAAAGCAAATATTTTTATATAAAAAAGTTAGGAGTCTACATTTTTAAAATCATTTGAAACTATGTATAAAACTTCTGCATATTCAGGCTAAACTTAATTAAGAAGGTTAACTCGGTCAAACTTAAAGCTAAGACCAGGTTTAACGTCACTTTCCTGCTCGATAGCATGTCGGTGGCGGGAAGAGCTCCGGATTTTAACCTGCACCTAGGGATCCGCTGTCGAACAACGTGTCAACATGCCACTAGCATCCTAGGAATAACTATCACCGCTTAAGTTCCGACATAATTATAAATGCACTACAGTGCACTTTAGTCTATGTTTTGTGATAGAATTGTGTTTTTACTAACCAATATTTAGATGAATCTTTCCAGTAAAAGATTATATTTTACTTTATTTTGTTTCATTTTATCCGTATAGTCACACACATGACTTACCACATGTTTTACATAATTTTCTTTCTTAGTTGCTGTTTTTGTAGTTGTCGTTGTTTCCTCCATTTCTTTCCATGGTTATTAGTAATCGTTACCATTTTGTTGGCGCATCAATTGCAGCAAGAATAACCTTCCCACACCCTCGGGATTGGTTCATACCAAGCTGTCAACACTCAGTCTTCGAAGGTTGTCACCCACTAACCGGGTGCCACCCAGCTGACTTTGTTCATTTGGCACGCAGCTACTTAAAATTACTTTGAATGTCTTTATAGCGTAGGGTAACGTCATGAAGTTTTAAATGACAGAGCCTGAGGTGAAGTGAACCCTTATGGGTTCGAATCCCAGCCGCGCTTATCTGAGAGTGAAATCTCGGACATTCACTAGACTGGTTACACGGAAAATGGTCTAAATTGCCTAACGGTTTAAACATGTGGCATTAAAAGGTGATAGATATCAACATAGTTGATCATTTCACTATAATAGATGTTTTACCGCATATAGAAATTATATGCGGTATTATTATTACTTTTTAATATTGTTACTTAATTCGCCCCATTATTGATGTCAACTTCCACAGATATTCAAGTGATTTTTATAGTGCTACTGTACAATTAAGTACAGACTTTCAAAAAGCCAATAAATAGCTTTAGTAGCTTTTTTAGCAGATTGAACAACTTTTTAGAGAGTAAAATTGCAAATAAGGTAGGAATTGACTGTTGCAAAATGAGTAAAGAACTGATCAATGTGTGTTCTCCATGTGTTCTCGTAATATTTTGCGCCTTTCACATTCGTGTGTTTTGCATACAAACGTCACTCTCTGGAGCATCATGAAATTCTCTTCTGTCCAATACATTTACAAATGTATATTCAAATGTGCATTCAAATGTATATTCAAATGTACAAATGTGTTATGAAATAAAAAATAAAAAATAACTGTTCTGATAGCGCGAAACTCGCTTCATCAGCGCAGTATTCCTGGAACGTTATTCACTATAGTGCAGTATTGCACACATTTTTACTTTATCTGTTATATTTTGAACCTTGTAATTGATTTTATATTTGAAACGTGATGTAACATTCCAGATTTTGTTTGAGAATACTGAACTGTACTATATTGACTTTTAAAACTTGTTGTTTAACTTGCCATTTAAAATTATTCGATAAATAAACGATCAATTAACTCAGTATAAAGTGAATTTAAACTTGTTGTCGCATTACTTGATTGACGGAATGTATAGCATAGTATGTGCGATTATTTATAATCTATAGGCCTATAATATCGCAAATCACTGTGCATAGCTCTTCGATTCACTCGTATTGATTGATTCTAGATGTGATTCACTGGTATTGATTGATTCTGCCTTACAAGTAAAGCAGTTACTGGATTATCGCATACGCCAAATTAATAAATTGATTCTAGAAGCTCATAGCACTAAAATATTCAGATGCTAAATTATTTCACTAAACATCTTTATCAAAATTGTTCTAGTCAGTCCAGAATTAAAGAGCTACTGCTCAACAGTGAACAGGAGCAGTAGCTTAACGATGGGATTAACTGAGATTTCAGTACTCCTGTTAAACACCAAAGGGTGTGGACCTCTAAGCAGTTGCCACAGAGCACGCAACTAAGTTCATTTTCAAGGCCAATGAAAAATGTATAGTGAGAGTAAGATAGTGCGAGCGCGCATTGGACTAAAGTTACATCGCTGAATCGTACAATCTTGTAATTGTAGAGTAATTGGGTCAAAAGTGAATTGTCGGAGTATAAAATTGGCACACCGCTTTGTAGTGCCGAGCCGCTTGACGTCGGGAAAGCTGTTAGCAAAATGTTTACAGAAAGAACGATTTGTACGATTCGATAACAAGTAATCATCAGTCAGACTGGAAGGCTACGGAAAGAGGTTTCGGATTTCAAATTATGTCGTTCCATATATCAAATGCCCAACTTGATTATCCACCGTTGCAGGAATTCGTTAATGTTTTTCTTTCTATTTATAGACGAGAGTAGGAATAGGAGTCAATGACCTTTGAAAGAAATTTAACTATGACAAATCACAACAATCTATAACTTATGACTCATCAAAAAACAAAAAAATAATTTAAAGTGAAGAAAACAAATAATTTAAATTAATTCTTGAAACCCTACTTAGCATTCAGAAATAATATACATGTAAGCTTGTGAAATGGGCTTGTGTTTGAACTGATCTAGGATCAATCCATCGAATATTCGAATATGGCAACAAAATTTGAATCCCATGGTCTCAGTTGTAGCTGAACCTTGGTGCCTCAGTAACAATATACAGCTGGACGTGGTGCCTCAGTAACATTATACAGCTGACCTTGGTGCCTCAGTAACATTTTACAGCTGACCTTGGTACCTCATACAATATACATGAGTTACACGATTCAAACACAACAGCTGGGCTCTAGTAAAAATTTTAAGTGCACAAAAAAGCGCATGTTCAGCTGCAGACTTTGTAGCATAATGTATATCTTATAAGCTTAGTGCTTTTGATGAGCATGAAATTACAGAGGTAGTTCAATAACAACAGCAACAACTATTTGAGTGCTACTGTTGTTAGCGTAAATCAAAGAGCACTATGGGCAAAACCGAACGGTTAATTCAAAATCTGATCTAGTACATGGTGCACATCCAAAATCTAGAAAAGTTGTCCAAAGAAAACCAGTTGGCTACATTATTGTTCACATCCTATATAATGCTTGCCAAAGATTTTTCCGTTAACCTTATGTGCAACCTGTTTGACGGTTTTTCTCAAACTGGAATAAATATTTAGGCTGCTCTGTGGATGAAAACTAGATTTACTATGCGACAAGTAAAGTTTCAATAAATGTATTTTTTATTAGATTTTATTGAAGATGAATCAATTCTAGTAGCATCTAAGAATTGATTATTTGCATTGGCCGGTTCTAGAAATTTGCTTCCTAGCATTCACAGAAACAGCTAAACTAGTTGCACATCGCGGTAAGAAGTCCCTCTGAAAATCAGCAGGTTCAAGGTTCCAATCCAGTGCTTGCCACGTCACTGACACACTTTCGAGACAAGAAATCAGTGTTAACTTAAACTTGGCTTACGCTTTAGCCTTAAACAACGTGTTAGGTTCTTCTAAGTACATCTTAACATGTCTATAGTGAAGGTAGAGTCGGAAATGGGTACTTAAGAATCATCCTAAACACTTAAATATAACGGCCGATTAATGTATTTGAGCACAAAGTAACGAATATAGCAACACTAAATACTTGAAGGTCCTAAGTGACCATGGCTCAAGTCATTTTAGGCCTTTCCTAAACTTTCTAACAAAAACAATAACAACAATTAGAAGGCTACTTTCGTCCAAGACAACATCGAGCACTATTGAGACAAATCCGTGCCAGTGAGCAAAAAGAAGATACAAAATGATGCAAATTCCAAAATTCAAAATATCAGTACAAAGACAAAGGAAATAAAGAAAAGGAGGATTGCGTTCTAAAACAATAATTAAACATTAAAGTTAACGATCATCCGTGACAATATCTGTTAACATCTACTTTATACTGCAGTGATGACTGATATGAGAACTCAATATATCTTGGCTATTCTACCTCGAAGTCTTCTGAACCAGCTGAATTATCTCTGTTAGCACCATAGTAGTGTAATTATCATTGTTAGTACCATAGTAATGTAGATATATAAGTTAAACTTAGCTTTTGTTAGCTTTATATTGCTAAGTAGTTTAGTCAATTAGGCCTATCCATACACCTGTCATGTACTTGTTCGAAATTTTAACGGGTTGTCCTCTATTCAAACCCAAAGAAATTTAATTTCCACGGAATCTGTCAAAATTTAATGTTGACACCTTAAAGTTGACGATATAGTCACTGAGCTCATTAGATTAATATAAAAATAATTCAAGTTATCTTTTACGTATTACCACTATGTCGTATATTTAATGTAGCATGTTATTGTGCCTGGAGCCAATGGCGACGTCGATAAGATACTCGACCGCGGTTCAGTATATGCGAGGTTCAAATCCTGGGCTCGCCCATCACTGACATCGCTTTCGAGTGAGGAAACTGACGTTAACCTTAGCTTTACCAGCTGTTTTGCATTGCTCTAGTTGTATGTATTTATAAGTTCTACTACTTACATGATTAGCGGTATACTTTAGTTATACGTCAACTAATGATTTAAATAACTAATGAGTTAAAGCAAAAATTCTACATGTATAGTATATACATGTTAATTTATGAAGATATAGAACAGGCCATTTTGACCTAGCAGCATCTCTTCGCCGTCTAGAGCCTAAAGTCTAAGCCAACCTAGCCTAAATGTGTGTAAATCACCATTTACTGATAGCTGATGATTCCGGAATAATTTAAAACTCAGTTCAGCATTGGCTTTCACTTTTTTTCTAAAAATACTACCCGACCATTTGGCTACACAGCTTACGTACAGTAATGCTATAAAATTCTTCGCATGTCTTTTTGCAGATTTACATTATTTTAGTAAACTCGAAGAGAAGTCGGGAATGTATAGAGTTTAGATAATAAAATTTGCAATTTGCTATTGTTCGACTATTTCACTTAGTGAATAATTTATAGGCCTATGAAAGCATAAAATTATTTTAGAGAACAATTTAATAAGTAAAAGTTGACTGGGACACGTGCTTATAGTTCGATACGCCTTTACTTTAAACTCTAATCTACATGTAGGTTGCTGACGATGTTAGCTGTATGCGAAATCTGTCTAAGTCCTGCGCTCACGTTATGCAGTATATATATATATATATATATATATATATATATATATATATATATATATATATATACATAACATAAATAAATATTATATATATATATATATGTGTGTATAATAAAATATACGGTTTAATACACAGTATAGATATAAACAGTATATAGGCCCTATATATATATATATATATATATATATATATATATATATATATATATAAAATCAATACTGCCTTTCCTTATTATTATAGCATACAAATCAGCTTCATTAACTTCCACTCATACCTCAAACTAAACAAAAACTTAGCGGACCTCTAACAATGTGGATAGTTTTAATTCTACTAGTGTTACCAGCTCTCAGCCTCTGCTGCCTGCTCCTAGCCCTCAGGGTTTACCTCACACGAGCAGCCCCCTGTCCCTCCAGCAACCGCCTGACCGGCCGCACGGTCATCGTCACGGGGGCTGGGTCCGGGATAGGTCTGGTGACGGCAAGGGAATGCTCTCGTCGTGGTGCTACCGTCGTCGTTGCCTGTCCGAACAAACTGAGAGCTGAAAGAATTGCCAAAGAGATACGATCAGAGACTCTGAACGACTCTGTGATCGGAATGCAATTAGATCTAGCGTCTTTGAGTTCAGTGGAGCAGTTTTATAAAGCCTGCGTTGCGCATTTTGGATATGTGGATGTACTGGTGAATAATGCAGCCTACATGGGACCAGCTGAGGTAATATTCGAGTTTCTTTTAATATTCCACAGGCGTCTATAACTCTTTTGAAATTAATCATAAGAAATGACTCGATTGTTCATATTCAGCAGTTGATTCAGTAAGTGATACACTAAGTTTTAAAATTTCCAAGTAGCAGAAACGTTCGGGTGTTAGAAGAACTGATCTGAGAGTTAAATTTCAAACACAGACAACACAGCTGGCGGGTTCTAGTGGTTGGAGCCAGTGACGATGTCGGTAAGTTATTCGACCGCGGATCTGTATGTGCGGGCTTCAAATCCTGGCTCACCCGTCACTGACATAGCTTTCGAGTGAGGAAACTGACGTTAACATTAGCTTTAGTTTAGTTTTTTATGTTACCAGCTACATTATTCATTGCCGACTGCGAAGGAAAATGAAGTCAAATGCCTATTAGATTATATAACTATGTGTAGTGCGTATTATAATTAGCTACACCAATACGTTTTCATTGTAGCATAAAGAATTTTTCTGCAGAATGACTTTAAATTGCAGCATAGGTTGCGCTACAACAGTCTTTGTTGCAATATAAATTTTTCATTGCAACATGGTGTTTTCATTGAACTATAGCATTTTAGTTGCACCATAACGTTTCATCTCAACAGAGATTTGCAACATCATGTTTTCATAGCAGCGTAATGTTCCATTGTAACAAAGTAATTTTCTTTGCTGCCTATAATTCTTCATGTTTCAGATAACACAAGACGGTTTCGACAAATCGCTTCAGATCAACTATCTATCGCATTGCTGCCTCACAAGCCTCTTCATAAATCACTATCGGATTACAAATCAACAAAAACACTTTCGTGTCGTTAACGTCGCTACTAGCACGCACTCAGTGGCAGATGCTGTTCGTGTCTTACGCCAGCAGATATCTAAACAGCTAAATAAACTAGCAGGTAGCAATTCTGCACCTGGCAATCATAAGTTAGAATGTGACCGACAAAATAGTAAAGAGAAATCAGACGAAGTCATCAAACAGAGAAGCAACGCAAATATCAATCCGTCGCTGATAGATACTTGGACTCTTGTTACAGCAAACCAACAATCCGGTTCTAACTGGTGGGAACTCGAATCACTCGACGGCTACGAAGCGTACGCCATTACCAAATTCTTTCTGCAGCTGTTCAGCTTTGAGCTTCACAGGAACTTTTGTCCAGAAGCTGGATCTGAAGTACATTCGAGAACTACAGTCAGAAACCTGGCAGTCCTATCTGTAAACCCTGGTCCAACTAGAACAGGCCTTCAGCGGCATTTGAGAGGAGCTATGGGTAAGTTCGTGCGTCTATTAGCTCTCCTGCTGTTCCGAAGTCCCGAGGCCGGTGCTCAGAGCGTCGTGCATTGTGTTGTCATGAACGACGAGGAAGCTGCTGCGCTAAGCGGAACATTCCTGACAGATTGTGCCGTGGACCGGTCACTGACAGATCGCTTTGAGGAGATTAGAGATTACGGTCCCTGTGTTTGGCCGCGAGCTAATAGACTGTTTCAACGACTTGTTAAAAACAGTTGAATAAAATGAGTTTAATTTTTAGAGTGAGCTTATGCAAACGAAATACTGCAAAAACGTACTTTACATCGTTTCTCCTCAAAGGCTATAATATTTGTTAAGAGCTTCGAGCTTCGATAATGGCATGGAAAAGGTTTTAACTGAAGCAGTTGAAATTTAAAAGACAACGACGATAATAAGAATTATCATGATGCGAAATTGGCAAACCATCCAGACACCAAGGAAGCGGGAAGCGGGACAAAGGCTAGAAGGTCCTTAAAGCTGATGAGCCTGTTACAGTATATTCGAATAGGAGGTGAACTGGACAAGTTCTAAGAACCGATCGTTTACTGAAACATGTAATAGCAAAGCGAATGAACAATAAAAACTTGCAAATCAACAAAGAGTTAAGAAACGTTCAAGACTACAGGTGCTATGTGAAACTGAAGCACAGATTCGCGATGATTCCAACTAATGTCAGCTGCAAACCGCTTCATATGTCTCTCAAGCCAAGCCAAGTCCAAAGTCACTTTCCTGTTCGATGTCATGTCAGTGACGGGGAGAGCACTGAGATTGAACTTTACACCTAAAAATGATCCGATGTCGAACAACATGCCAACAATCAACCGACTCAACCTATCAAGACCTGAAAGACAATAATCTATAAAAGTTTCTGATAAGATCTGATGGACCTAATCGACGATTCTATAAGTTTCTGAGAGCAGATCTAAGACTTAACCTCAAGACGAAGGTAAAAAGCTGGTAAAAAAAGTTAAGGTTAACGTCAGTTTCCTCACTCGAAAGCGATGTCAGTGACGGGCGAGCCCAGGATTTGAACCCCGCACCTACTGATCCGGGGTCGAGTATATTACAGACTTCACCATTGGCTGGAGCCAGTGGCGAAGAAATATTGCGTCTGGTTTCTTGCAGATATCTCAACGGTTAATCGCTTAACCACTTTTCAGCGAGTTCCAGATAAATCAATTCGTCCTAGAATAAATTCTACGGCGTAGATGAAAACACATTTTTCACGTAGTGCACTGATATGAAAAGTCAGTATTATCTCGAGGCTAGAGCTGCAATTAATGGAATCTAGAAAGATTCATTTTACGGGTGATTGTATTAAGAATAAAGAGAGAGAGAGAGAGAGGGAGAGCGAGAGAAAGAAAGAGAGAGAGGAAAAAATAGCGTTGTGTCCAATAGAAGAAGGTGAGGTAGAGAAAGAGAGAGAGAGAGAAAGAGAGAGGGTGAGTGAGTGAAGAGAGTGAAAGTAAAAGAGACACAGACACTATGAAAGAGAGAAGCAAGAAAAATATGACACCTAATGGAGTCATAGATTAATTGTTTTGAAAACGTATAAACGCATGCATAGAATAATTTAATACTGGCACATATATTTATTATATACATGTACATATACATAAATAATTATAATTACTATTATTAATAAACTTAAGTTACTAAAGTTTAATGTCCGTATCCATATCAAAAGATGACGTCAAAGACGTACAAAATATAATTATTATAAAACAAATAAATTGAGTCTGTATTGTGCCTATACCAAGTACTTAAACTTATTTCACGTTAAGTAAAAAGTATCAATACAAAGAAAAATGAAATTGGATATTATATTCATCAATCTCTATCATTTAAAATTTAAAAGTTAATCTACAATCACCATATACAAACACTTAATGAGTCAATAGAAAAAACAAAGTCCGTTACATACCCATAAACTTATCTGAAACAAACAGAACGCTTTGATAAATATAGCCTACTGCTCTTAATATGCGTTTTATAAAAAACAAACAACATAACAAATCCATATAAAATTTTAAATTATTTATTAGCATTCCATCTAGAAAAGCGTATTATCTGGACAAGCTCAGAATAATGGCAAGTAGACACAACAGAAACAACAAACTGATAAAACCTTCTTCAAATCATATCTACAATACTAACGATAAGAAAAATTACAATTTATTACTATACAAATATTTAATTAAATTTATCGCAAAATATGAACAATTTCATTTTAAAGCTTCATCAATAGATGTTTCTGAAATCGATGATAATTGTAACTGTTCTTTATCGCGATTCACTTTCAAGCAAATCAAGAGCGCATTGAGAGATCTGATAACTGAACGTAAACAAAACCATTCAAACTGAGATACTGTAAACTTCTTAAATCAGTTCAATATAAGCCACAAGGTTGAGACCATCTGTATGAATAGCAGATAAATGATTGAAAATACTGACGTAAGCTCTACATGGCAAGTCAACGCACAGTCCTGCAGATATACCCAGCAAGTACCTATACAGTACTGACTCTACTTACATGTATATGACCAGCTGCTTTAATTAAACGGCAGAGCACAACCGCTATTCCATCATACTTTATCTCGTAGGTTAATCAATCAATCAACAAGGATTTAACGTCCGGTTCCTCTCCATAAGGCAATGTCAGGGACATCTCTTGCAGACTCTACACAAACAGGCGCCAAAACATCACACGATGACGACTGAGTACATAGAGATCACACGAGAACGCGAGATCAAACCAGGTTAGTAGGATAGTGCCGTTCATAGCCAGCAGCACAGAGAGTCTGATCCATTAAAATCAACCTTAGACGTCAAGCATTTGACACCGCTTGCATAGTGGACCAAGCCAGATTCAAAGTTAGCAGAAAATCAATGCATCATTTGCGTTTGCTCTGATAATTGTCATACCTTTCATAATATTTAAATTATCTACTAGACCTATATCTTTTTATGCTGCAAAATACCAGTCACAATTTGAGAAAAATGAGGTCTGAAAGTTATAACGTCTTTAAAGGATTATCTTTAATAAAGTGCATTGATTATATTTTGCAATAGTATGTATACGATTTTACCTTATTTTGCTTCGTATTCCTTCACAGCCCTTTATAAAGATTACTTTATTCACCAGAAATGACCCTATACAATAGCAATATTGCCTACACTATTTCACTCGGCCTCTGTGATAAGACGTCAGTAAACATGCTATGTTTATACATACTGTATGTTAATACGTTTAACTAAACCGAGTCAAAGTTCACCATCGGGAGACAACAAAACGCTACATCGAGTTATAAATTACTGCGAGATAAGAAAACTGTTTACTTATAACTAGGGATCGTTTACACACGTGGCATAGGGCTACTGCTAAAAATATCACAGAATTTACTGCAACCGTATCATCTAAAATTAATCAATTCAACTGGTAACCTAAATGAACACAGTCAGTCTTGCAATACCTAGGCATACAGTTTTGTAATTTTAAACAATATGCTAACTTAACACTCATATGTTTAAATATGCTTAACTAATTGAAGCGTATTCACTTTATCTTGCATTTTAAATAACTAAATTTATTTTGGTTAATGATTCGTTTTTGTTCACTGCTTCCAAAGATATTTGTTTGCCAATGACTGTACATCATCATCATCATCTTCTCTTCAATCCCAGTTTAACTAGAATAGGGATACGAACAGACCTTCTATATCCATTTAGCGCTTACCATCCGAATGCCCTTACAGTCATTGCCAATGATTTTACACATAAAGGAATTTTATGCAGTTGTCTAATCTATATTCTAAGATAGACTACACCTAAATGTAAAAAAATTTAATTGTGCCTCTGGGTGTTAAACAATTTCTCGTTTCGCTATCGCCCTAATTATATCTTTACATATCAAATCTTAAACCTATTCCTGTTCTATATTAGTATCAATGATATAAATCAATATCAGTGATCTAAATCAATATCACTGATGTTTATTCAATATCAATTTAGCTATATCAGCCACAACGCTGACTCGATCATATGAATTGGTTCATTGATAAAGCAATTATGAGGTCTATCACCGTAACAGTTCTATCATTAGAACCGGTCAAATGGTAGACCAATAGTTCTATCACAGGGACGGCAGACCAACACGACTATCACAGTGACTGGAACATTGGCAGACCAATAGATCTATCACAGGAACAGAAAGACCAATTGGTCTACACCAAAGCAGGTGCATTGAGAGACCAATGAGTCTATCTCAGCAACAGACAGACCAATTGGTCTACCCCGAAGTAGGTGCATTGAGAGACCAATGAGTCTATCACAGGAACAGACAGATCAATTGGTCTATCGCAGTGACAGGCAGACTAATTGGTCTACACAGAAACAGGTGCATTGATGGACCAATGGGTCTATCCCAGGGACAGGCAGACCAATTGGTCTACAAAGAAACTGGTCCAATTGATAGACCAATACGTTTATTAATAGTCCCAGTCAAACACCTACTGGGCTGTCACTGAAGCAATAACCCTGGCAGTTGTTCAGAGGTAGTTTTCTCTGCACCTAATAGACGAAACATCAGCAGAAGTGAGTGCATCTTAGCTAATAACTGAATTCTTGTTCGATGTTAGTGACTTGACTTTAGAATCTGATTTCATTCCAGCAGTGAATACGTTAGCACGTGATATCTTTAGACGAGACTGTATCTCCAGCTGCATATATATATGAATATATACAATATATATAAATAAATATTTTTAATTTAATTTTTTAACATTTATTTATTTTTTATTTTTTTAAATATATTGAAAAATATACATAGATTGTGTATAGTTAATTAAATTAATTTTTATATTAAATTATTATATTCAACAATATTCGAACATCACACCTAAATATTTGCATAATTATAAAATGCTAAATTAACGTTAAACTTTGTTTACACCAAATTAGAATTCGAAATTTTTTCTTAAAAGCAATAAACCTATCAATAAAAACTTAACATCCGGTTCCTCACCATAGGGCAATGTCAGGGACGTCTCAAGCAGACTCCGCAACAACAGGCTCCAAAGCTCTATACGATGAAGATTGAGTATACAAAGACCCAAGAAAAATCGAGACCAATACAGTGTAAGTCCAAGATCTGAGGCAAGAGAGAAACTTTAGGCCAGAAATCGATTTTGAAACTTGAAATTAGAAGAAGAAGAAGAAAATTTGTTTTATTTCACAAAACTCACAGAGTAATCACATCAATGAACGTGAGACAAATAAAATTAAAATAGGCATTATCAGAATCTAAGTAATAAGTGCAATACGTCCTGTAAGTGCAAAATAAAACAAGAAAAAGGGCATAAGAAATTAAGTAAAAACATTGTAAAGTTGAAGAAAGAACTACGTGCCTCATCTTTGTTGATGTTGATTCTAGCATCAGTCAGTTTTTTAGATTTGAATCTGTCAGTAATGCGACCATTGACCAGTGGCGCCACACTCGAAGTTTTATTAGGCAGGTTGCTGCGTTGCAGTTTAGTCTTACTACAGCAAATATAAAAACTCTTACGCTTTAGTTTTAGTTAAGCAAATAGAAAAAACCCTTACACTTTAGTCTTAGTAAAGCAAATAGAAAAAACCCTTACGCTTTAGTCTTAGTAAAGCGTATAGAAAAACCCTTATGCTTTAGTCTTAGTAAAGCAAACTTAAAAACTTCAATGCTTTAGTCTTAGTAAAGCAAACAATGTCAAACAATCAGTCAATAAGGTAAATATATTTATCAAAACTATAATTAAGTAACTATTGCTGAAGGTTGATACTAGTTTCAAAAAGCAACGACAAATGTTGCAATTTTCTTATATTTTGCGGCTTATGTGGAAGTGTCGACTGAGAAGTGAGTGTTAGCCTTCAGGAAAACTGTTCTGATAAGAACAATTATTGAGAAGATATTTACATATATAAACTACTGTTAAAAATATAAATATTTTCTGATGCCCCTGACCTCATCCGACGTCCCTGACATCATCCTTGGATGAGGAAACGGACGTAAAACCTTTATTATTATTATTATTACTATTATTATTAATATAAAACATTTAAAAATAGGCATAGGCATACCGGCCGCGTTCAATTGGTAGAAAATGTCAATACATCGGTTAATGTATTTAGAATTTAAATTACTGTACAAAACTAATTAGAAAACAGATATAACTAGTATGCGACATTTTATGCAGTCAGTGATGCATGTGCAAATTTCACAATTTATATAAATCAGAAAATAAATAGTTTCTACCTCACAGATGTCTTTCGATTAATTTTCGAATTCTGTGTAGAATCTTTACACCCTGAACAGTACAAAAAAATATTTTAAATATTATTGCTTTGAATAATATATCAAACTTACACACCATTAATGCGCAATACAGCACGGAAACTTACATCGCAACGTCTGCGGAAATTGTCATACAACAATTTCATATAACAAGAGTCGGAAAAGAACTAAAGCTCAAAACGAATATTAATGGCATTTTATGCTACAGTTTAGAATAACAATGCTACAACTGATCTCATCAAAAAAAATTCGTCATCATAACGACCCAATTAGACAAAACTATCTAATTATCTATACATTATGGGCTAGGTTTAAATACAGCAATGACAAGGTTAACAGCTAACTGCTATGCCAGGGTTAACGGTTAACTGCTATGCCGTGGTTATCAGTTAACTGCTATTCCAAGATTAACAGTTAAGTGCCAAGGTTAACTGCTATGGCGTGGTTAATAGTTAACCGCTATGTCAAGGTTAACAGTTAACTGCTATGTCAAGGTTAACAATTAACTGCTGTGTTGTGGTTAAGTTAACTGCTATGCCGTGGTTAAAAGTTAACTGAAATGCCAAGGTTAACAGTAAGCTACTATGACGAAGTTAACAGTCATGGTTCTACAAGTATTTTTAAATTATTTGATTTTCCCTACTAGCGGAAGTAAACCCCACTCACCTCTATCCAACAGCTGCTTCACTGTGACATCAGTCCCCGATGCATGGCTGCTCCTACGTGGATAAGTTTTAACGATCTTTTCTAAATTTCTATTATATGAAACTGCAGACGAAATATGATATGGACTTCTGTTAGCTTTTATTTCAGGGCTTCCTTCAATGCTTATACAAGACCCTTCCACCAGAAATACATTGCTCTCATTCACCATACCGCTGTCGCCATTAGACTGCTGCCTAAATGGCGCAGTTATATTTGTAGAGTGATTAACGTTACGGTTTCTGGACTCACTCGTATCACTTTTCTGCGAATTTAAAGCAAGCTGAAAGTTGACATTATCCTTTAACGAGAGAAACCCCTCTGCAGACTTATTAACTGGTATACCCGCCGCTAAAGGACTTCGCCAATTCACATCTTTAACTGAATTGAATAAAACAGCTTCTTCTGAATCGCGTCCTTCATTCGTATTTAGATTATTTCCACGTATCGGGACATCAGTCATAGTGGGATCATACGCAGCAGCTAAGTCACGCTCTATCACAGAGGTGTCACCTGTCGTCATGTGAGACTCTGGCAGAGTTAACCCTAAGCTCTCACTGGTCAGAGTAGTTAGGTGTCCAGAAGTCTCTCCCTGTACCACTGAGGACCTAGAGGAACAGCGAGAAGCGCTCGCTCCGTTAGAACGGTTGAAGTTCTTGGTCGAGTTCTTGCGCAGAGATTCCGCCAGGAAGCCTGAGCTAGCTGAAGTCTGCCGAAGACTTCGTCTCTGATATCTGCGTCCATGAAAGAAATAAAATAACAAACAATAAATCGCAAATCTTCTTCTTCCCTTTCTTCCCTTTAATCACAGTTTAACTAGGGTAGGGATACGAATGGAGTTCAATGGACCTTCTCCACTCCTCTGTCCCATAACATATCAAAGTCTCTTCCATTCATTTTAGAAAATGTTGTAGCAATTTCTGGAGCCTAGGCGCTCAATAATAAATAAATAATAAATCACAAATAAATCACAAGCTTAACTGTCAAATGGTATCAGTCTCTACATTAAATTACTAAATTACTTTTACATGTAAAAAATGTAAAAATTTAACAGCCCTTAGACCTACATTTCGCTTGGATCATTTCAGAGGCTTATAGATAGAGGTAGAGAATGCTTGCACAGATCCCTCGTCTAACAGTCAATAAACATAGGCTTTCTACTCGTACTAAACAATTATTATATATATCCACTGATTTCTGGTAAAATTAATCAGCATTGCTATTATCGTTTAGAACCCCATACTTGGCTCATCGGTTGGGCATGGTTCCATAGTGCTCAATGTTGTCGCAGACAACCATAGTAATTCTGCTACTGTTGTTGCTGTTGTCAAGCCGGAGCCGAGTTGGAAATATGCTGAATAACAATCAGAGAATATCGAATTGTAATGCCAGCCCGATCATCTCTTTACGTCTTCGTTTAGCATTTTATTAGACTGAATGGAAAAAGTTTATTGACTTTTATGATTAAGATTATAAGCCTTCAATGCGGGTTACAAATGTCGAAACTAAAGAAGAAATGCTTAGCACGTTTTTAGAACCTGACAATTGAAATAGACTGTTACAACTGTTTTTTTTCAGTAATTAAAAAATTAAATCATTGTTCAGCAGAAAAAATCTATTACTAAACAACCTAAAAATTCTGAAATCTCACCAATCAATAAAATGAGAGCCAAGTAAAACTGAGTTTAACGTCTGTTTCCATATCACAAGGGATACTGTCAGAGACGGTCTGGTTGGGATTCTAACCCATGGTTTCCTGCTTCTCAGGCAAGCGTGCTATTTATTCGACCATCTAACTAGTACAAGTATTAATCTAATCTCTAAATTTACAAATACTTAAACAATATCAAATTTCGTCAAGACATGCGAAACTTACAATGGCAGAAATGATTGTAATTGGATGGAGGACCTTGCAGCAGCTGCCTACACAACAATATCAACACTAGTAGACTTAAAATACATTTTGGTACAAATAAGGCTAGTCATTTACATAAAAGCGAACTGTATACATTTTATTTAATTATATACTTTTGTTTGCCTGAGCACCTAGGCTCCAGAAATTGCTACATAAATTTAAACGAGTGGAAAAGTCTCAAATAGGGGATTGACTGATGGATGATGTGATATAGGACAGAGAGGATTTGACAGTCTATTCGTATCCCGACCCTAGTCAAACTGGGATTCAAGGGAAGAAGATGATGATGATGATATACTTTTGTTTGAACCGAAATATTTCATACAGCATGTCTCTCAGAGGTTAGAATCTAGAAGATGTTAGGGACAACATTTCGGTAGCGTTGCAAATTTAAAATGTTACACAAAAATTAAAAAGTTTACACATTTTTTATCACCATGCCATTAGGCTCCAAGGTCCACCAAGAGTAACTGCAAAATAGCTTAAATTAATTCAATGACAAGAACATATTTTAAAATAATCATATTCTCTTTAGCGACTTACAGAAGATATCAGATTGACATTTGGAAGATTTTCTGCGTTATATAATTAGCTTTAATTTCACGCAGCCATATAACTTGCCTGTAAGTCATACTAAACAATTTTTAATATACAAACTAAATCAGTCAGTTCCATCATGTCATTAATTACTCTAACTCTCTCACAGCATTACCCAGTGCAGGTTCTAGGCAGAGAACTCTTCTTCCTTATAATTTTACCCGGCCTTACTGTTTTCATATCCGCACATTAATTAATGCGTTATAAAGTCATTCGGCACGCATAGCCTCAGTCTTCACCTAACTCTCTCCCACGTCACTTCTTCTTCTAATACTTCATAGAAAAACCTACCATCCAAAAAATCATGACCTATAATACAAGTCGAGCAAAATTATGCGGAAGCAGCTGTGTCATGGACCTGCATTAGTCAGTGCAGCGAGAGAGAGAGAGAGAGAAGAGAGAGAGAGATAAAGAGAGCATGAGAGAGAGAGAGAGAGTAATTAATGAATTAATGACCTGAATGATTTAGTTTATTTATATTATTTTAAAAACTAGATTTATTCGTATCGCGATCCTGATTAAACTGGGATTCTAGGGAAGATGATGATGCTGATATTATTTTAAAAACAACTAGGAATTAATCAAGTAAGCTTACGGTATTTCTAGTAGTTCCGGTGAGAAAGCCGTACTTGCTCGTCACCTCAGAATGATGAGGAAATCGCTTGGACGGCGTGGGAGGGGAAAAGGTTGGGGTGGCCCTAGGAAGAACGATGGTCGAGCCGGACAATTCAGCTCCTGTGGATTGCTTGCGATACGTCACAGTGACGGTACCGACTTTCTTCGCCGCTTGTTTAAGATTAGACGCTGACCGGTGAATAGGGATAGCGGTCAGGCTGTTACCTCCGAGCGTCAGCCGGGGAGATTCATTAGACGAGTGCTTGGCGCTAGGTCGCTCAAATGTGCAGTGAATCTGTCGAGAGCCTGCCGTCAACAACAACATCAGTGCTTATTCTACGATATGACTTCATGATAAGTAATGAATCTACAATATAACTTTATGATAAGTAATGATTTTACAATATAGCTTTATGAGTAATGATTTTACAATATAGCTTTATGAGTAAGGATTTTACAATATAGCTTTATGAGTAATGATTTTACAATATAACTTTATGAGTAATGATTTTACAATATAACTTTATGATAAGTAATGATTTTACAATACAGCTTTATGATAAGTAATGATTTTACAATACAGCTTTATGATAAGTAATGATTTTACAATACAGCTTTATGATAAGTAACGATTTTATAATAGTTAATTTTTGTTCGTATAGTTACACACATGACACCGCATGTGCTACATATTTTCCTTTCTTAGTTGCTGTTTTTTGTAGTCTTCGTTATTTCCTCCTTCCTCTCCATGGTTATTAGTAATCCTTTTGTTGGCGCATCAATTGCAGCCAGCGCAGATTTAAGAAAAACCTTCCGACACCCTCGGGATTTTTTTTTACTTCGCAATATAACTTTATGATAAGTAATGATTTTACCATATAGCTTTATGATATGTAATATAGCATTTTACGTAATTGCTTCATTTCTAATTAGATAATTAATCTATTTCAAAACGTTCTTCATGAACAAAAAAAAATCAATAATATCGACCCTTTAGAATTTAATTTTATGACTTACTTCTTGAGAATTTAACAGACGACTTATTCAAATACTACTTCTAAATACTATTTATTTATAATACTAATTTTATTTAAATACTACGTACAAAATATTTCTCTTTCTATAAAGTACTACTAAAATGGTCCAATAAAGATAAATTTTGACACGCCTGCAGTCGTCACGATTGGGACTACTAGTTCATAGGTCAGTAAATTGAACTATCGCAAGGTTTAAACCATTATCGTGCGTAAACTATGGCATTTCGCCAAGTACATATGACATTGTAGGAAGAATAATATTATCTTCTCTAGTATCTTTCTTTGCCAGATAGTAAACGTCACACCCAGTCTCGGCTGGAATGTCGACAAGCACTCAGCAGAACTATTGTTTTATTTCGTAAATCGTCTAATACTTTTCTAGAACACTAATTTCACAATTATTAGAAGGTCGAATAATTGTGAAATAATTGTGGGAGCTCTGTCGTAACCAAACAGATAAATTTCTTTACAGTTTATTACTAAAATGCGTAAATTCTAACACAAAAGTCTTATTTATAATTCACTTCTTCAGTGCACTGCCAAGTGGCAGTTTCAAGGTACATATTCATACTCAAGTCTGCTTCTTCGCTCCATAAGAGCACTCCTTAGATCATCAAGTTAATCCCTTCACAAAGTTTAGGCCTTATCCATACCTTATGTAGCCTATATCTTGGGAAAAGTATGGCTTCTGAGGTGGTTTCCCGTTGCCTTCCTCAGTTAGATGGATTAATTACCATATAATCTTTGGGGAAATATTTCATGGTAAGGCGGGTCCCCTCCTGCCATCATCAGCTCCTGCCTTAGTGTCTCTTACGTACACGCGGCAGATTTTTTGCGGTTATCCTATTCTGCAGTGGTCTAACCACACCCGAGCACAACACGGGTATTCACTAATGCGTGTAAATGTGACAATTCTAACCTAAAGTACACGCCGCCTGATCTCGCTTGGTCGGGGCAGAAGTGACATGAGCTTTGAGAAGACCGTTTGTTGCCTCGTGTTTAGAATTGCGTCCTGGGAGATTTGTAGAAGCCTGTGGAACCGGGTAACAAGCTGATCTGTTTTAAAACATAATGCATATCCATTAGATTACGAAAGTTGTGCCATAATATTGCTATTTTATTGGTCTCTATTAATAGCGCGTTATATCTTAGTTTTTTATTGCCTGAAAGCTAGCAGTGAATGGAACATTGGAAAGCGCTCAAATCACTAGTAATCAACTTATAAAATAATGACAATATAGATTTAAACATTAGTTACTGTCTTATTCACTTGAAATAAGAAATTTCTTACATATTAGTAATTTAAATTAGCATTTAGAAGCAATTTAAATTACAAATATGTAAGAAATAACTAGTTATCCTTAAAAATTTGTTTTTCATCAATTTAATATTAAATATAATATTTTATTATTAAAATTACATTTTCTTAAACTGTTCATCTAAACGATTAATAGGAAAACTTTACCATTCACTCAAATCTTTAATTAATGTATCTAGACCAAAACAACAACAATTGCAGATTCAGTTATATCAATAAAGATCAGGATGATACGCTAATCATACCCATTGTTATAACGCAGAGACCTTGGTGGTCCCCCCGGCCCGGATTTCAGTAGTAACTGCTTTAGATGATCTCTAAGCCTCTGCAGACAGCCAAATTCAGAGCGTGGCAAGCGAGACCAAGGGTTCGACTCCGTCATGTCCAGAGCTGCAATTGCCATTGCCTTTCCAACCTACACACATTCACAAAGGACATCATGATCATGATCATCATCATCCTCTCTTGAATCCCAGTTTAACCAGGGTCGGGATACAAATAGATTGTCTCAAATCCTCTCTCTCCTACACCACACCACCAGCCAATTCCTTATTTGAGACTTTTCCATTAGTTTAAATTTTTGTAGCAAATTCTGGACCTAGGCGCTCACCAACCGAATGCCCTTTCTGACGTTGGTATGGATCAAAGTGCTTTAGTCGTCTTCTACGACACGCGCACTTCTACGACACGTGCAGTCACCCGTTGGTCAATTCTTCAAACAACCCGGATACAACACGGGGATACAAAGGACAAAATTCTATACCATATTTTATTTTTATTGTAAATATAGCTGCACCAATTTTCTCATTAGCTCTATTCAATTACAATTAAATACAGTTGTCAATTAGGCATACACACACTGCAGCATACTGAGCAACCTGTCGCAAGTACCATCTGAAACAATATATTGTTCAAGTCATCACATAATATAAATATTTGATATACAACACACTTATAATACTATTTCACTTTACATTTTATTATAGCATATTACGTAATTATGTAAAAATATTAATTTAATAAAGATAATGCAACATAATAAGCATAATAATAACTATAATAAAATATACATAAATAAAAAACTCAAATATATAAATTAGGCTAACTGTAACTCTAACTGCGTAATTAGTGGTGGTTTATTTTTGATCCTACTTTTTATGTTTATGCTGTTTGATATGTTTTCTATTACTTTTCTTCCTGTCAAATGTTAACGAATAAAGAAGTAAACAAATAAGTAAATAATAATTACCTCTTCATAGTGAGCCATCGTATATTTAGGGGGGACGGTGACATTAGGAGGCGGGGTTGCCCGCCCATGATCGTTGATCGCCCCCGGGATTATGTTTACCGTTCTGCCAGTGTTGTAGTTACATTCCAGCGTGTAACTGAGAACAGCATTATCAACAGCAATTTAAATACTACCGTCGTTTTGCATTTGACAAAATGGAGAATTTAGTAATCACCAAAACAGGACAATCATTAAAAGGGACTTAGACTAAAGCTTTTAAGGATATAAATTACCTAATCTAATTAGGTATTAACTAATTCTATACCAAGAGAAAATTTACAACTTAAAAAATTACATAACAGGTAATAGTCCAGTCGCATTTATTTAGTTCGTTTATAACCGTAAAATTTTAGACGAATAACACAAGACATTAATAGCAACAAAATAGGGAGTCATTCGAGTTAAAAGTCGTTTCGCTATAAGAGACCAACAAAAGAGACATATATACAGAATTTCTACTTAAGCATATCGACATATAGAAGTTTAAGGAGCTCAGTTCCTACTCCTACAAAGTGTATTCTCACTCAAGAAATTCTAGGAGAATATCTACACAGGTGGATGATCCCATGCGATTGAAGTAAACTTTAATTCTGTT
Source organism: Enchytraeus crypticus (assembly GCA_905160935.1). Lineage (NCBI taxonomy): Eukaryota > Metazoa > Annelida > Clitellata > Enchytraeida > Enchytraeidae > Enchytraeus > Enchytraeus crypticus. The sequence goes on along the minus strand of CAJHZI010000245.1, from coordinate 2,330,520 downwards.
GGAAAACGGCCTCACGTTACAACTTCACAACTGAAACAATGATAACAATTCCATAACTTAGCGACAAGTATTGTTTGTCACTATGACGGTTGCGGTCTTAAAGTACTATACTACTTGAGTCTTCACTGTCCGTTTAGATCTAATGAGGCATTAAGCTTAGAGAAATATATTATAAATATACTTAATGATTGATTGATAAATAATCTAAGAGCTCAAGAAATCAAAGGATTTTATATTTACCTGAAGATTGATTGTTATGTTCAGTTTCAAAAATGGACAAAATATGGTAGAACTCCTCCGGGTCATCCCACAATTGTTTAATTCTCATTTTATTAAACTAATTCTGAGATAGGGGAAACAATACCCATAAACAACAATAGATATTTAATCATTTAAGAATCACCCGATACCGTTAACTTTGAAAGGAATAATAATTCAAGTTGTAAATTTTCCCTCTGCATAGAACTGTTATTACCTAATTAGATAATTTAAATTCTAAGCTTCTGTTTATTAACAAAATTAAAACTTTCCACAGCCGTTGCAGAGCCCTAAAGAAACAGACAGGCAGCACTAGCAAGAAGAGGAAAACATTTTATCAGAAAATTTTCTTATTTTAATATATAAATTTTCTGGTGGTGGTGTGGTAGGCTCCAGAAATTGCTACAAAAACTTAAACGAATGGATATACTTGACTAGAGAAAGTCTATTCGTAACCCGACCCTGGTTAAACTGACTGGGATTTAGGGTAAGATGATGACGATGGTGGTGTGGTATAGGACAGAGAGGATTTGAGACAGTCTATTTGTATCCCAAAACTGGTTAAACTGGTAATCAAGGGAGGATGATGATGATGATTAATATAATATTAATTTTCAGAAAAGCTTTAGCATAGCATTGGCCAGTACCTAACTACCACAAGAATAACATAGACTTTCGTACTTATGATTAGCAAGCATCCATAGTACTAATTCCGTGAATACAAGTATTAAATACTATCTGCCAACAAACAGACCTGTGTATGATACCCAACGCCTTAAACAGAGCAACCCTTCCCGACCCCTCCTTCGTACTGCCACACTTCTTGTCCTGTGTGTACATGTTCTTCTCGGTGAAGTTACACGCGTTGAAATCAAAGTGCGGTGCATTCAGAGCGATCAGTCGCGGGAAGAGCAGATTCTGCGTCTGTCGCTCAACCGTCTCCAGGTGATTGCCATAGATGAAGCAGCCTCTCTTCGACGCGTGCCCGTGAAGGTCGACATAGAACGCTATACCGCTGTTCTCCGACGAGATTTCTCTCAGTTTTGGATCACAGAGGTGAGGCGTGTGAAGACCCTCGATCATCACCGGCGTTCTGTCGTTCTCCGCGTCAGAATCGTCTTCGGGAACTTTTCGCTCTACAGCGGCTGGCTGAGCATCGAGATCGAGCGACAGGAGTTCCTGTATGTTATTACTCTCGCTTCGGTTCAGCTCAGAAGTGGTTAAATTCACAGGAGATCTGCTCGTGTCGTAGCGATCTATCTGACTGGGCTCAGTGATCTGCATAATATCATCGCTTGTATCGCTGCTATCCACCGCAGTAGCTTCTGTCTTCTCCAACTCTCGTTTATCGGCAGTCCAAGAATCCGAAGAAATAACTTCTCTCGCTGCCTCACTCGAAACCTCAGATCTGTCTTTGTCAAACACGCAACCGACCGACTGATTCATCCTGTCTCTACTCTCAGCCTCCAACGCTCTGGCGGCCTTCATCTCCTGTATCCAACCGTTCAAACAATCGTCCCCGTTCAGCCTCGTCTGATATTTCACGTGAAAGTACACGAGCAGACTCTTGGCTGCGTAGATCGACGGGTAGAGATCGAACTGCGGGTCGAGATAGACCCTGTTGAGGTTGACGCCGCGCGAGTCCGTCCTGTAGTGGCCGCGCATGACGCCGTCAGGATTGAGTATGGGAATGAGCTTGAAGACGTACTGACGGCGTAGACGCGCCGCTCTCGAGTCGTCTTCTCGCAGGATGAAGTTAAAGAATCCGTTAAACACGAAACTGCTCGGCGTCTCACCGGGGTGAACTCTGCTGCTGACGAAGTAAACCTGCAATGTGAGAAACAGGGTTATTTTCGTTGACCAAAACAATTTACCAAAAAATATAAACAAAGACTAGAAAGGATTGGCCTCGTCGATGAAAACTAAAGCTAAGACTAAAAAGAATTGTGAGACTAAAATAAGACTAAAACTAAAAAGAATTTTACTGAGAGGAGATTAAAAGTAAAACTAAAAAGATTTTGATAATAAAATAACACTGGTGAGAAAGTCCAGAAGTAGAATTCTAAACGCAAAAAGCTAAGCCAGATGAGTGAGTCATAATTATTTACAAATTTTTATAAATATTTTTAGTAATTATTTATTTAAATTATTATTATTATTATTTATAACAATCTATTATCTATTTATTAAACCCTACCCTGGCAAGAGCTATGATTCTAGGGAGGATGATGATGATGACGATGATTTGTTAAAAATATGAATTTGTCTTGATTAATATATAATATATAAATTTTAATTTAATTTTAATTATGTTAAAAATATAAATTTTAACATAATTAAATAATACGTATATTTCTGTATATCTTTCCCAGTTTAAAATTGAAATTCAACTTTAAAATCATAATATTACGAGAAGTATAGATTAGATTCACTTTTAACTGACTATAAACTACGCAACCAATAACTCACAAAATCTCACCTTTTTACCGCTAAAGCTACGACATCGAGGTACATTCTCATCAGGAAAGAGATTTCTATCAAAGCGCTCCTCGCTGTCTCCTATACCTCTGTAGTCTGACACTGTGATGAGATCCACTCTCAGGCCATCTAGTGACCGACACACCAGCTCCCTGTAGTAGTACACCGAGTCTGCAGACCTGCAGAGAACAACACTGACTCGTTTTGATATTGAGATTGACAATGATATAGACACAGAGGCTGATATAGACACAGAGGCTGATATAGACACAGAGGCTGATATAGACACATAGGCTGATATAGACACAGACATTGAGATTGACATAGACATTGAGATTGACATAGACATTGACATAGATATTGACATTGAGATTGACATAGACATTGACATAGATATTGACATAGACATTGACATAGACATTGACATAGGCATTGACATTGAGATTGACATAGACATTGAGATTGACATAGACATTGACATAGACATTGACATTGACATAGACATTGAGATTGACATAGACATTGACATAGACATTGACATAGACATTGACATTGAGATTGACATAGACATTGAGATTGACATAGACATTGACATAGACATTGACATTGACATAGACATTGAGATTGACATAGACATTGACATAGATATTGACATTGACATAGACATTGACATTGACATAGACATTGAGATTGACATAGACATTGACATAGACATTGACATAGACATTGACATTGAGATTGACATAGACATTGAGATTGACATAGACATTGACATAGATATTGACATAGAGATTGACACAGATATTGACATTTCGATTGACATAGATATTGACATATAGATTGACACAGATATTGACATTTAGATTGACATAGATATTGACATTTAGATTGACATAGATATAGCCATTTAGATTGAAACTGAGAGTGACACTGACATAGACAATGACAATTAGACTGACAATGAGATTGAGATTAGCTAATTGTATATAAGGTGAACCAGTAGATCAGTTACAAGTCCGACTACAGATCGGTAGATGACAGTTCAAATCTAATGATCATTTTATCACTCACATTTACTCAAGCTCGAAAGACGCTAGACATGATTTTACCTTCTGCTTTATATCGCAAAACTATGTAGCAAGCAGCCGTACGTTAGTCATATGTAGCAGTCATTGTAAGACTTTGTTATCACTGAACGTGTAGCAGTCATTGTAAGACTTTGTTATCACTGAACGTGTAGCAGCCATAGCAAGACTTTGTTATCACTGAACATGAAGCAGTCAAAGTAAGACTTTGTTATCACTGAACATGTAACAGTCATTCTGTTATCACTGAAGGCTATGTTATCATTGACTATGCACGTGCGTCCATATATTATACGGTTGAGTTTTTACAAGTACTTTAAGTCTGACCAAAGTTAGATACTGTTGGGAGTTTGTGTACGGCAGCTCAAAATAAACTGAGTTCTATGTTAAATCTCTAACTTTCACACATAATCAGATTAGTATGTAAATATCCCACCAACTTTACATTTTATTCTTACATTTGCTAACTCCCTACTTATCATCCTCATGATTATTAAATTAATGAGATATTACACAGATATGGACATGGTATGATTACAGTGTTCCTTGAAAAAGAAGTCAAAGAAGTTAAAAGCATTGCTATTTTTTACGGTGTTACCTTGATTAGAATGTTTTCGTCTCAAAAGCAATTCAATTAAGGTGAAGTGAAAATGAACTTAAGGAATCATCATTAATTCAGTCATTTAAGAAGAAAGGTCAACAACCTTACAGACTGAGCGTCTCTGCAGTAGGAGTATTTACCATCGAGATCCTGGAGAGTTTGAAGACAGCTCGTATACGAGTACGGATAAGCGAAGGCAAAGTAAGTCGTAGAGAGTCTACCTTCAGTAAACCGGTAGTTAAAAGTCAGTACAAAGTTTCCATCCACATTCTGAAACGAGACAAAAATGAAAGACTTAGAGTTAAATACCTTTTCATTACCAGCAGTATACATAGCTGTAGTCAGAAAAGAAACAAGTTTATATCACAGTATCATTATATCGTACATTTAAATGTATCATACTCTAACTACTTCATTCAACATTAATGTATATTTATTTTTAGTATTTTAATTGGTCAGTAAAATTAGCTAAACTATAAATTACGAAAATATTTAACATATAAATTGATCTTTTATTAAAATATTGTTTAAACTGGAATCTAACTAACATACAGTTTAGGCTCAAGACGTTTTAAATCTGAAAATTCAATAGAGTAAAAATAATATGAAAATTTTGAATTAAAAACATATTTCTTGAATCACACTCAATTCTGATTCACTTCATCCAACAAGAAGCCTTTCTAAAGAAACTAGTGCACTTTTTAAGGAATTTCCATCTATTTTTCTTCACTGCATGGCCAAGTGGCAGGTTCAAGGTACATATTCATATACAATGTCTGCTTTCTCGCTCCATAAGAGCACTCCTTGGATCAACAAGTTAATCCCTTTACAAAAATTTATGACTTATCCATACCTTATGTAGCCTATATCTTGGGAAAAGTATGGCTTCTGAGGTGGTTTCGCGTTGCCTTACTCAGGTGGATTTATCACCATTTAATCCTGGGGGAATATATTTCATGGTGAGGTGGGTCCCCTCTTGCCATCCTCAGCTCCTGCCTTAGTCGCCTTTTACCTACATGCAGCAGATTGATAGCAGTTGCCCTATTCTGCAGTGGTCCAACTACACCCGAGCACAACTGGGAATTTCCCATCTAATAACAATTCTTAAAATGAATCCTTCATATCATTAAATTGTTGACACAGATTTTATGTCAACTTTATTACATAACCCATTAAATAACTACAAGCTTCGACCTAGTCTGAAACCTTCATTAGCCTTAAACATCTCATAACCCTAGTAATAATTCTAATTAAAACCCAATTCTCATCCTGCACATAACCGATGAATACATTTATAAGAATATAATTCAGCGAGAAATAAAACAAAATAAAGATGTAACGTTACCATGAAAACAATGCATCACTTAATTGTCTTTTAGCTACACAGAATTCATTAGTATTAAACTAATTTTTTAGCAGAAAGGAAACTTTATCTTTCACCTCAAAGGAGACTTTATCCTTCAGTCTCTCCCACTTTGCTCGACCGGGCACAGTTCTAACGACCGGAGTATAGCCGCTCCCATACAGCCTACCCTGCTTGTTCATGTTCATTATGCTAATCCTCAACACCTTGCCCATAGAGCCACCTCTAACTCCAAAGTGAAACCACGATCTATATACAACAGTATATACGATCTACATACAAAAGTATACACGATCTACATACAAAAGTACACACGACCTATATATGAAAGTATGCACGACCTACATACAAAAGTATCAGCTAATTAGTAAGTTTATTGGAACACTAAAACATAGATGTAAATAGAAACTTATAGGTATAAATAATCAGCAAGAAAAACTAAAGATTAAATCAAATACTGCACATATATTATGAAAGTAGTAATTAAACTAAATATGCACTTTGAAAACAATATAGCACTCAGAGCAGTGCATGATTTAGCAGTTCCTGAGGGATTTTTGTATCGTTTTTCAGGACACAAATACACTCGTATTTGGCTAAAGAAACAACAAAATAAGATATAATTCATCATAGCGTAGTCAGTACTCTTTATTCGGGCTCATGAAGTCAATTTTTACGATATCATCAACTCATTCTCATCAAACTCAAAACTAAAACCAATACGCTTAACAAAGGCATAATATATATATATGTACATAACAAAATTCCAATTTTTATACATGATAACCATGACATACACCTACTCCTCACTCGTACAATTCCTCAGTTAAATTAGAAATCTTAACAAATTTGACAGCATTTTTACCTTCATCAGCTCATATACGACGATCTACATGTATTGTTATGTTATATATGCATTGATGTACGTATCAATTGTTCTTGTTTACTCATTATTACGTATGCATTTTAAAATATCAAGCGAGAAACTACTAAAAGGTTGAATCAAGTAGGCAAGAGCATTTAAAGTTAAAACATACAAATGCTGTGAATTTGTTTCAAGTAAAACTAATAATATTAACTATTAAAAAACAGATGCGATTTTTAAGATCGTTGCAAGAAACAAATATATTACACCAACCTGTTACCATTTTCAAATGGAGTTCCCATACCATCAGGCTTTGTCCAAACTAGCACATCATAGTCAGGCTTTAAAGAAACCAGCCCAGGATCTAAAACAATATTTAACATCCGATCAACCTAATTAAAGCTATAATATAAAACCTACAATGTCTGTATAAATATATATATACACTGTGTTTTTTATAACTGATATCCCATATTATTTTTATAATAAAGTTGTAAGGAGTTGACATTTGCTTTTGAAATTTACTGAACTTGACCAGCAGCCAATTCTACCAAACATATTGAAATTCCGTTTGAATATCTTTAATAACGTGAAAGTTACAGTTTTGCAAATAGGAGTGGGGTCAGATAAGAAATTTCCAGTACAGGAATACGGTATGTTACATGCAGCGTAAAATTATCTCCATAAAAATAATAGCGAACAAGTAAAATTAAATTTCTGCTAATGCCATTTTGAATACCAATCATTTCTTTCAAAGCGACGTAAAATACATGCTGATATGTTCTTAATTGACAAAGTTATTGAACTTTTAATGCATTCATTGCAGAGGTACTGTGCTCTCGTCGTCTCACGGTATCTGAGCTCTCGCCAAGCACACGTAGGCCTATAAGGAATTAATGCATGCATTACAAGTTCAATAACTTTGTCAATTAAGAACATATCAGCATATATTTTACGTCGCTTTGAAAGAAATGATTGGTATTCAAAATGGCATTAGCAGAAATTTAATTTTACTTGTTCGCTATTATTTTTATGGAGATAATTTTACTCTGCATGTAACATGCCTGTAATCCTGTACGGGAAATTTCTTATCTGACACCACTCATATTCGTAAAACTATAATTTTCACGTTATTAAAGACATTCAAACGAAATTTCTCTATGTTTGGTAGAATTGGCTGCTGGTCAATTACTGTAAATTTGAAGAACATCGGTTCACTCCTTATGATGTTATTGTAAAAATAATTAGGGGTATCGGTTATACAAAACACAGTGTATATAGGATTAAAAGACATAGTTATGTAGCAGTTGATCTACAGCTAAGTAAACAATTAGACTGTAGGCTTTATGGGTATAAAGACCACACAAGCATAAGTCTAACTAAGCTATATTCTCTAGATTTGTATATTAGACATCTCCCTATTACATTAAGATGATTATCAATAGTGGATCTGAGAAAAAAATAGGGGACTGACTGAAGATATGGTATGGACAGAGAACAGTGGAGAAAGTCTATTCATATAGAGGAAATGGGTCTTAAACAAGCATCTGTGCTTCCTAACCCAGTGTGCCGTTATGTTTTTTAAATGTTTTTTATGTATCTCGACCCCAGTTAAACTGGGATTAAACTCTAACTATATAACATAGGATTAGAACTACAAGTCTATTAAAATGGACTTATATCTGTTAAAAAAAATAGACTATTAAGTCTATTTTTATTAACAGATATTAGATATAGGATCATTAAATGCATTTTAAATTAAAACTGAATTATCATATCAGGTACATAGCTGATGTACATACCTAATCCATGATAGCCGACGCTGCCTACTCCTTCAGTTCTGGCTTCAACCCTAGCCAAATTACCAGAATCAAAGCCAGAAGTAAACGTCAATCCACTACAACTAAACTCCATTTTGTCATCTAAAATTAAAGAAAATGAGTATACAATGTAAATATATCACATCAGATAAAATTGTACGTATTGTCATTGATCTGATAATTACACTCCATTTCACTATATTTTACAGTTAACATTGTGGTGTAAAATTAACTCCATGTTGTCATTCATAATTATAATTATACAACACAGGAGAATGCTATACCAAATAATGTTCAATTGTCTTAGAAATATTTTAAGCACTCTTAACTTGAAAATTAAGATCATTTCATTGTGCTTAATTATCATCATGAAGCATACATAATTAACTAGTGACATGTAAATTATTTAATACAGAGATGACCCACTGAGCCATTTCAGAGATTAAATGATGCCATTTCAAAGATGATTCCCATTTCAAGAGCATTCAGCAATAAATTACATTTTTTCTATCCTTGAAAGTCAGCAGCAATGCAGGCAGACCAGTAGTCTTAAAATAGAATTGGCACAGCATATTTATACATTTTCCTTTCCATTTATTTAATTAATTAATATTCTTTTCACTCATGATTGACCGAAAATCGCATTGAATTAAATTATGATTATAGAAGTAAAGCATAGCATCTATAGTAAAATTTTCAAGATACATGTCAATACCAATTTATTGCAAGTATATTTTGAGTTAGATTAAACTGGGCATGATCTTTAACTGCCAGATAACACATTTCTACAATAAATCAACATTTCACTATGTATAAGGATATAGCAATAATAATAATAATAATAAAGGTTTAACGTCCGTTGTTTACAGATAATGCATTATCATTCACATTTCTTTCGCAGATTGGTCTGGGTGAAATGATCTGTAGTGATATGTGCTGTTGGGGACATCCCTGACATCATCCCTGGATGAGGAAACGGACGTTAAACCTTTATTATTATTATTATTATTATTATCCGATATCCAATAGTATATTAGTGTCTTTGAACAGATAGTGTGCTAATACAGTATTTTAAACTATGTACTTTATAAATCTTTGATAATGGAGGTTAAAAACCACTTTAAGAAATATTCTCTCAGTTAAAAAGCTACTACAAAATATTTTTCATAAGAGGCATAGCCCTTTTCGGTGAAATCAAAAATAGGTTCGATAGCGGGCACATTAGGGTGAATAATTACGACCGTGTGATTGATATCATACCTGGTACCAGCGATTTTTAAAGAACTCCGTAGAGAGAGCATTAAAACTATTTTTGTACGAAATTAACAGGCTTAACTAAAAATGACACTTTATACAACAACAGTGGAATTCCAATATGTATATTGCAAGTATTCAAAAATGTTAAAGTTAATCACACAGTATAGTGAATGATCATCAACGATGATACTGAAGCTGAATGGGAAAACTCTTTCGTTATCTTCGGGTATTAAAATATCATCTGTTTTTTCTGTGAGAGATCTTGGTGTTATCCTTGATAAACACCTAACTAACACAACACCTAACACAATACCTAACTAACTAACGAACACATAACTAAAACTTCACAAGCATGTTTCTTCCATATCCGTGATCTTCATAGAATACGTCCATATTTGTCACGTGAGACAGCTGCTACAATTGGTGCTGCTCTTATGCAATCAAAATTGGACTACTGCAATTTCCTGTTTTTAAATCTCCCTGGCTGTGAGATAGATCGGTTGCAGTTTGTTCAGAATTCTCTTGCGCAAGCAATTTTTTGTAGTTCCAAGTACTCACATGTTACGCCTATTTTGAAGTCTTTGCACTGGCTAAAGATTAAAGAGCGTATCATTTACAAAACAGCTCTGTTAACCTATAAGTCCATCACCAACTTCCCTGAACAAACTTGTATGTCTCACTTGATTAAATTGATGCAGCCTGCTATTACTCGGTCTTCTAAGTTAATTACTCTTGTGAGACCTAGCTTACCTTCACGCTCTAAGCTATCTAATCGTTCTTTCCAGCATGCTGCACCTCAGATCTGGAATTCTCTTCCATCCAATCTTCGGAAATCTTCATTTGAATCACATCAGCCTTTGCTTTCCTATGAGCAGTTCCATAAGCAGTTGAAGACCTATCTTTTCCATCTCTCTTTTCCATCCAGTGTCCATCAGCAGCGACCTGCGCCTAAACCACCTTTCTTTAACTCCCTTTACTTTGGACTGAATTTCTGGATTTTGGAATTTGCACCGTTTTTTTTTGCTCGCCGGTTTGATTTTGTCTCAATAGTGCCCGATGTTGTCATTGATGACTGTAGCACTCTAATTGTTGTTGTATATTATTATACCTATCACTTTTAATACCACATGTTTAATCGCTAAAAAGTTATTTAAAATTTCATGAAGTGACATGCCCTCTATACACTGAGCCATTAAAACATTCTAAACTTAAAAAATACAGAAGAGCCTTAAAAAGAAACTAAATTACATTAAAAAATAAATTAACCAAATAAACTGTAATTATATACTCGAATACATTAGTTACAGTTTTAGCTACAGACGCCTACTGTATTCTTCATTAGGTATGCGTATATTTTTAGGTTTATTCCGACCATGCGTGTGTAATTGATCTTTTGCATTAGTATGCATTGCAGCCTAATTTTGTGTTTAAAATATTCAATTAACTAACCATTTAGTTGTAAACAAAACAGTGGCCATATTGTACATAACAACTCGTTGCCTAGTCACGTGATGGCTTCACAACGTTCGGAAAACCTTGTAAAGGTGACTTCACAACCACTCCCGGATCAGTGGTTAAGTGGGGGGAAGGGTGGTGGGTGCATGTGAACAGTGATCCCCTATAGCTCTCATTTCCTGTGGTGCTTTCCCCCGCTAGGGGCCCACATTAGATACTTAGATACCACAGATATTTAAAATGAGGTAGATATGGCATGACTGTTGTTTCAGCGAGACCAGCTTTGGAACAAGAGCGACTTGATTCCCAGCTTGTTCCACTTCTTCGAGTGGAAAACAAAGCATCTTTGTCCAATGTATTGTTAATAGTAGTTTGTGTAATTTAGTTTTATTTAACGCTAATCGATCTCTAAACGGTTTTAAGATGAAATATTGTTGCGCATTTGGATGTACAAATACGAGTAATCCGGAAGCTACGGCACGAGGGATATCCTTTCATAGGTTGGAAATCATATTTTATATTAACAATTTATACCAAAAATTAATAGGACTAGTCCAAAGTTTTTAGTAATTTTTTTGTCAAGACGATATAATTATGTGAGTTGGCTTTATTCTATGTAAAGCAAATTAGACATGTACAAAATTTACCGACATGTTATGGACGTATTTTAAGCTATTGTTTGCTATCTTTTAAATGTTATTTTAGGCTACTAGTTAATCCTTGATAACGCCAAAGCTTCCATGAACACTTCGCAGGCATGTTTCTTCCAAAACCGTGATCTTAGGCGAATATTTCGATTCGTTGAGCTGGTTTTCTGAAGTTTAGGAGTTGTAGTTTTGGACCTATATTTTTGTTCATTGGCTTAGATTTGATTCTGCCTTTATGCAAAGAACTATCATTTATTCGATTCGATGTAAATGCCGTGTAATTTCTTGCAATACTTCAGTCTAATTTTTTCTAGTAAGTAGTTTATCACGATTTAGACATTATTTAGACTTTATAGACGTTATTTTCATTACTGTCGAGTTTTCAGCTAATCCGGTTAAGTGTTTGACTTGTTGCTTAAGATTATAACAGCTCTAATCAATAAAATGTGAAGGTATTTGTTAATTTTTATTTTCTATTTACCTATGTAATTGTTTTAATTGTTGTTAGTTATAATGCAGTATGGTACAATTACAGTATTACTGCTACTCATATACACGAAACATTCTTCATTCTTAGGGCTATTTTGAAGTAGATAAATTATAGAATTGCTTAATTACATGAATGCATAACAAATTTAACTATTTAATTTTGATAAGTCATATTTTTGAATTGTTGTCAAAGTTGTATAGTTGTTTCGAACTCAAATAATTATAATAAGTACGTATTCTATATAATTGTATATTACATTGCTGTGATGTAATTACAAATTTACGGACTTTGAGAGTTTAATATCTTCATGGTTTATATGTTTAAAATTAATTTAATTGTTGCTAAGACAAAGTAATTATATAATTATATATAATTAAAGATAAATTACCTAAGAGTACTTATATATCTCTCTGGGCCTTTTATTTTGACTGAAATGGTGAACTTTTAAATTAAATAATGTTAAATATTTGTATATTACTTTTGTGAATGTTTATGTTACAGGTTTTCAAACAAGCCATATCTACTGAGGCAGTGGATTATCAAGGTTCGATGAGTGGAAGGTATGCCATTGAGTTTAAACAGTCAATGTCCTGATGAGGCAAAAACAAATGTTCAAACTACCAGAATTTCTGGAGCTCGTTTAGAAGTACTTATGTTTTTAAAATACTGCTTTTCTTTATGCACTACATATAAAATTTATTTATTAGCTTACAAAAATATAAAGATTTAGTAATTATTAATTACATTCCCCCATGTTGTGTCTGGCTGGTTTAAAAAATTGACCAACCAGTGGCTGCACGTGTCGTAGAAGGCAACTAAAGCACTAAGATCCATACCAACGTTAGAAAGGGCATTCGGGTGTTAAGCGGCTAGGCTCCTGAAGTTGCTACACAAATTTAAAAGAATGGAAAAGTCTCAAATAGGGGATTGGCTGGTGGTGTGATGTAGGACAGTGAGGATTTGAGACAGTCTATTCGTATCCCGACCACAGTTAAACTGGGATTTAAGGGAGGATGATGATGATGATTTCTTACATCTGCTACTCTATTCTTTACTTTCCTTTTTTCTGCATTTCTTTATGTCAGCTTGATCTCTGTTCTAAAACAACTTGCCATCTTTCTAAAATTAAAATGCAGTTACTTTTGTTGCTTTTGGGTTTTACTCAGTTTTGTTCAGATTAAATAATGCCCACATCTACTTGACTGGGCAAAGCAAGTTTTACCTATTCAAATGCACCATCATGCTAATAATAATAAGTAGAATAGTTACTATAGACATGGAATGGATAGTTAAGCCTATGCAATGGGATAAACTTTTGGATTCATTGTCGATTAAATTATACTATATAATAGTTTTCATTTGTGTTAATTGTTCAAGTCTCTTTTAAGCATTAATTTATATTTTATTTAATTATTGCAGGAACATAACTACAGGTATTTACTTCTCGAAAGTTTAAGTATCGATCACTGTATTTGTCGAGTATGAAGAAGAAGCCTACAGCTGAAAATTACAAGACAGTGTGAAAAGCGTCTTAAGGTGGAAGATCGTACATCCCTCAACCAATCCCTCTAGCAGTGGAGGTAGCTCTCCAGGCACTGGTGGGTCTTCGGACCTTGTTTTAAATGCAATAACGCAAACTCAGAGTCCTCGCGACTGTACCCTAAGATATGACGTAGTTACACGTCATCTCAAATTATTGATGAATATTGTATCGCCAGGGGCGTCTAAGGGCCTATGAATTACGCAGAGATCGCAGTGAAAATCCTATGGGGGATATTTTTAGAGACCTAGAGGGGATTTCTGTATAACAATTACAATAAATAATTCAGAGGAACCTAAGCATAGGCCTACTGTCATTAGTGAATGTAATATCGGTATCCTTTGCATTATCTCACAAAATTATTTAATTTATATTTTAATTATTTGAAACTGAGTATGGAGAATTTTCGACATAGGTTTAGGGAGATAATGAGTACCACAATCGGCATAATTATAAGGCCAGTAACTTAGTTTAATTAAGAAAACGCGAAATATGCTCGACACCAAGTGCGAGTCAAATCAAATCTCATTAAAGTTATTCTGTCTGCCCGGGCTGGAGATTTCGCTCTCGGATAAACGCGTTTGTGAGTTTTAAAATCATCTCCATTGAAGTGTAGGATAAGTGATTTAAATCTACTAGAGGCAAAATTCAGATACATAGGCCATTTAACTCTACTTAGACATTAAATCATAATTATTAGGCCTCTCTTTCTCTCTTTTAGTGCACTGCCTACTGGCAGGTCCATGGTACATAACGCATCCACTCTTCTCTGTCTTCCGCCTTCCTCTTCATTTCCACATATGAGTGGGTCTTTAAAATCATCTAACATACCTAATCTCGGCCTGCCCCTGCCTCCTTTTCCTTGCATTCTACCTTCTATGACCTCTTTTAATAGACTTCCCCCCTTAGAATCTGTCCTATCCTTCTCATCTTCCTATTTCTACATATATCAACTGTCTATATGTGCCAACTCTCTCCAGGACTTCCTCATTTGTAACCTTTTGAGTCCAGCTAATTCTCTCCATTCTTCTCCAAATGATTTGCCACATTTCCAATGCCTCCAGTTTCCTAATATCTTCCTTCCTTAAGGTCCATGTTTCACATCCATACAATAGCGTGGTCCAAACCAAAGTTTTCACTATCTTTATCTTTGTGTCTTTCTTTAGACTTTGTGTTAATTGTTCTTTTCTACTACCAAAGGCCGCTTTTGCTTGTGCAATCCTACTGCATATTTCCGTCTCACATTTCCAGTCATCGGTAATATTAGGCCTATATTTTTTTAATTATCATTTTTTGCATTTTTAAGTAGGCCTGCAATGTACTCTTTATTCTTAATAAACACTATTAATCAAGAATAAGATATATACCTCCATAGTGTGTAAAACAGGATTAAAAAGCAGGAAACAGGATAAACAGGATTATAGGTGAGCAGGATAGTGTTCTCAGGGAATCACGCTCCTACCCAGTAAATGTTAGTCGAAGCTGACGAAGGCATAGGGGACCCACGTCGTCATAAGCATAATCCTCTAGAACAATGGTATATCAAAAGGAATGTTAGATGATTTAAAGATCCACTCGTATGTGGACATGAAGAAGAGAACGGAAGATAGTGTTGAGTGGAGGCGTTATATACCATGGACCTGCCAGCAGGAGGTGCACTAAGAGAGAAAGAGAGAGAGTGTGTGTGTAAGACGTAAGAAGTAATTCGAGTATATGGCTTAAATTGTCATTAAGGTACAACCGACAAGCATATATGGTTATAGTAAGTAGTCCTAATGATAAGCGTGTCGTGTATAATATAATTATAATATCTGAATTGGATAATGGCGTTACATGAAATGGAAATACCGTATAATAGCGTTAGGTCAATCTAACATAAGAATGTAAGAATTAAATTTCTAGTAATATTAGGCCCTACGATTAGCAGCCTAAATAATAACTTAAAGTTAGATTTGGTGTAATAATCACATTAGGAATTGCTAGTTATGCCGCAACTCAAGTAATCACTTTGACATAATATAAGACAATTGTAAGGTAACAAACAATTAACGAATAATTTATGCAGTCTAATCTCTATTTAAAAATACTTAATACGAAAAATATATGTCACACTCGTTTCTAGATAATTATTTTCTGTACAGTCTTATCTTCGCCACAGTTCATATAAGGCTACTGTTAAATAAATTTCTTTCAATATCCGAACAGATTTTCAATTTCCTAACATCCTGAGTATTACAGAATAAAATCCACTTCACAAAATACAAAAATCATTACAAATATGCGACAATTCTTGCTACCTAATAACAGCCCATCACAATCAATGTTGGACTGTTACCAAGTAGCTTAATTAGACCCTGCCTAAAAGTAATTAAGTTCCGAGACAATGCATTCGGGTCTTTACGTCTCTCTTTCACGTTCTCAGTTGCTTTTGAATGTTGCAGTTTTAATTTTCGCGAAATAAAGCTTTTCTTCCACCTTGTTGTTGCTCATCACGATGTCCTGTTTCCTAGATTTGCCTGGAAGAGAGAATAGTAGTGTCCACGCAGCTGCATAAGCTCGGAATGCTTGCCTCTTTCCAGCACCCTACCGTTGTGCATGTAGAGGATGACGTCAGCCCTGACCACAGATGACAACCGATGTGCAACAGCAATGCAGGTCCGGCCTTCCCTAGCCTTGCTCAGTGCGTCCTCTACGATCTGTCAGTCGATAGAGAAATATCTAACTATATCAAAATCATCATTATCATCATCTTTCCTTGAATCCCAGTTTAACTAGGGTCGGGATACGAATAGAATGTCTCAAATCCTCTCCGTCCTACATCATATCATCAGTCAATCCCCTATTGAGACTTTTCCATTCGTTTAAATTTTTGTAGCAATTTTTGGTGCCTAGGCGCTCACCAACCGAATGCCCTTTCTGACGTTGGTATGGATCTTAGTGCTTTAGTCTCCTTCTACGACACCTGCAGTCACCGGTTGGTCAATTCTTCAAACAACCCGGACACAACACGGGGAAAAACTATATTATAATAATTAACATATAAACAGTGTTGGGCAAGATACCTTCTAACACGATAAAGATACTTTCTAAAAGTATCTTGAAGACGCAAGATACAGATAGGTTTCAAAAAATCTTAAAGATACAAGATAAGATAGTATCTTCGAGATACTTTTTCAAAATACTTTTCAAGATACTTTCTGTCATAATACCCAATATAAATATAAATGTACATGTAGTTGTCAAAAATTGATAGCATGGCATGTTTATAAACTATAAACTATAACTATGTTAAGTTTCTATGATATAAACATAACATGACAGCAATTAGAGTGCCATTGTCATTCATAATAGAGGGATGGAGGAGAGAGAAACAGAGAGATAGAGAGTAAGAAAGAGAGAGAGAGAGAGACGTTAAGGGTGTCTTTACAGATTCGCTGTGAGAATCCAGAGCAGAGGTAGCATCGTCGAGTAGGAGAATTTTAGGCTTGCGCAGTAGTGCCCTGGCAATGGCCACCCTTTGCTTCTGACCACCACTCAACTGAGCTCCCCTGTTACCTACGTTAGTATCGTAACCCTGCGAATCAATCAATCAGCCAATCAATCGTTCAGTCGGTTGGTCATTTGTGACAATTATACAGCTTGACTATTATATCCTTACGGCAACCCTATAGTACAATAGTACTCTCATTTAAATCGAATTAAGTAAGGTACGGTTAGCACTTAGCGCAATTGAAAAACCATCCCCATAACATCAGGGTGAAGTACACAACTGCAGCGTTACCTGCGGCAGAGTGGAGATGAACTGGTGAATGTTGGCAGCTTTGGCGGCCTCGATGATTTCTTCCTGAGTCACTGAGCGACTGTTGTCACCGTAGGCGATGTTGTCCGCTAGGCTGACTGCGAATAGTATGGGCTCCTGGAATACGACTCCGACCTGAGACCTCAGCCATCCAAGGTTCAATTCTTGTACGTTTATTCCGTCTAGGCGCTGAAAACAGAGGCAGTTTATTTAATCGAAGATAGCATGGAATGGAAGTTAGCCATGAATAATATTAAAAGATTTTAATTGAATACGGGCCTCATTTGAATTTATGTATTTTATTTTAATTTAATAAAGTTTAGCTTATGTAATTTTAATGTAATAAAGTTTAACTTTTTATA